>JAODOY010003828.1:0-11282 GCA_025399855.1 Forbesichthys papilliferus
ATATACAGACATACTAATTAGTTATATATATAAACCCTAAATATATAGAATATATATAAGGAAGTTATCTTAAATATTAAAATTATAAATTATATTTTAAATGTAAATCAATGCATTTATTAATAACTATTTTGAGGCTCTATTGCTGTGAAAAAACAATCCATTGGCGTGAACGAAGATGAAGCGACTCTCTCTTTACATGGCTCTGGTCCAAACTAGTTACATTAACAACATGGTGAAAGGTTGGTGAAAGGGACGGGGCTTAGGACCTTATTGTGTCACGTGACTTTGTGTTACAAAAGGATGGCTTTACATTTTCTTACATATAATAGAAATAACCGTTTTATGGCAAAATGTGTTAAATAAAAATGAATAAAAACATACTTGGCCGTACTAACACTGGTAGGATATTCAAGGGGAGGCATTTGCCTGAAGGTCCTATACTGTACATCTTAATTTACATTTACAACTGTAAATACTGTGTGTGTGTGTGGCGTGTGTCCTAGCCTGAATTCAATAAACACTGGGAGAGGTCCACCTGGAGTTAAGGGTCTTCTACAAGCTATGGAAGGACTCCAGCACATGGAGGAGATTGAGTGAGTTACACATTATGCCTGATCGATGTTGTAGTGTCGTAGAGAGTGTGTGTTTATGCTGAGGCATAAGGTACAACATGCCATGTTGCCACCCTTCCTAGTCCCTGTTTCAGCAAAGACATGCTATGCTCTGCCAGGTTGGATAGCTGGATGATGGCGGATGAAGGGGTGGAACATCTTATCAGTCTTATTCCTCAGTGGACAAACCTTACCAAGATCAGGTATGAATGGGATTAATATGCCTCCTTTATGTATGTTATGCATGTATATATATTTTAAAGGTATGTAAAAATCATTTATTTTATAAATATAAGTAACAATCACTAGAAATACTTTTTTAGAAATAAGAATGATGACACAAATGTCCTAGGTTTTGTCACTACCCACTGTACATTAGGTTTATGTTCAATGTTTCATCTCAGCCAATTACCTATTTGTACTGTATGTAACTTTATTGTGCATGCATTTTTATGGTTTGTGTGTCGAAGGTTGTCAAAGAACAACATTAGTGACCAGGCAGGAGAAAAGCTGATGGATGCCTTGGTGCTTTGTAGTCAACTTGAAGAGTTACAGTAAGAACACCATTTACACAAAGTACTTCCTCATGTACTGGTTCACGGCTTCACCTCTGCATTTTGTTTACACAAACCGTATTTTATATTTTTACAACCGGTTGGTTATCGACCATTCTGTGTTCCAAAATGTCTAGTTTCAGGTACCCCAGCCTTGTGATTTTCAGTACTTCAGTTAATAACTGCATTAAGGTGATATATATTCAGTATATGTGAAAAACAAATGCAACTTGCAACTGGACTGTATAGTTTTTTCACTTTACAATGTAAAGCTATAACAGTATGATGATCGTTGTTTTTTTGCCAGACTGTGTCTAGCAGAACCGGCCAATATGAGCAAATGTCCCTAACTGTCTAACTGACGACTTTGTTAAAAAGGGCATGTGCTACATTCTAATCTAGACAGTAGGTGGTGGTAATGCACCATGTAGACAGTAGGTGGTGGTATTGCACCATGTAGACAGCCTATGGTGTTGGCTCATGCCTGTGGCTGGCTGAACTAGGCTTGCTTAGTTTTTATTTGTTTCTCAAATGTTTTTACTAAAGATGAACTTAGCTTAAAAGCATTGTTTTTGTGGGGAATGTTTACAATTGGAAGCTCTTTTCCAGTCTCTCCAGTAACCACGTCGGTGAGCAGACTGCTGCCAGGATGGCTGTCGTTCTGCCTTCGCTCACACACCTCACCGTGATAGAGTACGCTCCACCTGTTAGCATGCGTCACACGCTACCCAATGTGTTACAGACCGCTGTGCAGTGCGGCCCAGCAGCTTGTTCACACTTACGCCTTGTGTGTGTCTGCGTGTGTGTGTCTAGTGTATCGGAGAACAATCTAGGCTCCCAGGGGTGCGTCAGTCTGTCCATGGCTCTTCGCCATATGCAGAATCTCACCCAGCTCAAGTAAGCCTTGTAACCTTGTAACCACAACACACAGTATTATTCGGCTCTATAGCTTCGTTAACTCCAATGTTTTCTACCATGTTCATAAGTATTACACCTATGTTGCCTTTCAGCCTGACCTCCATCCAGACATCAGAGTTGTGCGCAGTAGCAGCTAGCTTAGCCTACATCCCTGGCATACAGGACGTCAGGTAAGATGCGTGGGGGAAACACGTGACAGACTCAACTCTAGGAAGAGACGTGGAAATGATCCTGTTTCATAGCAGACACCGTTATGGTCTGTGCGGTGTATTGACAGTATACAAACAGTGTTATGCTCGACAGCTTATACAGCACAGTGCCATCAGTAACACAGTATTTACTCATTGTTATTATTATCTCAACAAAGCAAACAGTGAATATAGTGTTTTAATAATAATAGTGTAGTGTATGGTAAGTATGTTTATATAGCACTTTTCACGCATATAAATATCACAAAGTGCATTACAAACATAAACATAAATGGTATTAAAACAAAAGCAAAACAGAAATTAACAATGAGAATGATAAATACATGAACAAGAACAGAAATTGAGAACTAAAAAATGATTGAAAATGGCAATACAACAGCGTTTTATATTGAAAGAACTTGTCCCTCTACATATTTGTAAATCATTGATGAGGCTTCCTTGGAGTGTCGCTTTTTCTGTATTGTGTTAATTGTTGCTACATACGTATGTTGAAATTTATTTATTTTCTAATTTACCTGTATTGTATTGTTTTGTATTGTATTGTGCAATTGTATTTTGTATATGACTTGCTGCTGCCTTGGCCAGGAGTTCAGGACGCTCTTGAAAAAGAGATTTCTAAACTCAATGTGCCTTCCTGGTTAAATAAAGGTTTAATAATAATAATAAAAATATACAATAGATGCAATATTCATATATGCATGTGAGGTCACTGTAGGTTAGCGCCGCCATATTTGTGTCATATAAGCAAAGGAACTCCGTCTCTACGATGGAACTATCGGAGACAATGAAAGAAGATGATTCATGAAACAAAATGTTCATACAGTATGCCTGGGTTGTGTTTTGTTGTTGACTGTAACACTAGTCTTCAGAGAAACCCAGGACTACAGTTGTATTAAATATAAAGATGGAAGATCGTCAGAATTTAAATGGTTTACTTGACTTCAATCAGAAGATACTGGCAGACAAGATCTCTAGACTGTGCAGTAAACACTCTGGTACCGTAAAACCTCAATTTACCTAATCATTTATTTTTTTCTTTAACCTTTCTTTGCCACGAAAAAGCTAACAAATGCTAACACATAGTTACCAGTTTCCATATATGTATTAACATTAGTAGTATCATGCAATGATGCAAACACACCGTGAACTTATTATGCTAAGGCTAGCTAATGTTAGATTCAGATATTGTGAATTAAACTAGCTAACATAATCTTGTTATACTTTTATTGACTCCAATTCATAACTGCTTCGAGGTGATGTCAGTCTCAATATTAGTAATCGTGCTTAAATTATGATGTACCTGTGTTAGGGGGTCCCACTAATATGCTACCTGTGGGGAAAATGTTGTATTAGGGATCACAATATAAGATATATATGAAACCCTTATACCTCGGAATATGTGTCGGAGGAAAACATGAAAGGAAAATTGCTCAGTTTGGACAATATCTTAGCATGCAAACATTTAAGTTTATTACATTTGGATCTCTCTCTTTCTCTCTCTCTCTCTCTCTCTCTCTCTCTCTCTCTCTCTCTCTCTCTCTCTCTCTCTCAACCAGTAGGCTGCCTGTATTGTGCACTGTTGAAAATACCACCAAGGACAGCAGCAACTACATCCAGTGGAACTAGAAGCAACAAGTGGGCTTGCTGCCGTGATGATCCATATGGCCTGGTCAGGAACAAATACACCATCCCGCTGTCCGTCTCTCTGCCAAGCAATCGCTGGACCACAAAAGGACAGCGTACCTTTTGTGATAAGAGAACTGTGCGCTCTGTAATATTTGGTCTACCCACAGAATGAAAGGCAGCAGTTGCTTACTATGTAAAATGTAAACATTACTATTTCACTTCCTGCAATAAACATTACTTTTTCCAAGTTTGGTTCCTTGGGGTTCTTGTTTAAATACCACTGGGACCTCTGGACTAAAATGCACAGCCAAGTATTCTGCACAATCTAAGGTATTTTAATATGTAAAATGAATCCCAAGTCGCAACCAACTATTTCTTTCTCTCAATTACATGTGCTGTATTCGCTGTCTAAAATAGTCGGAGTTGGGTACAAATATGGCGGCCTCGGAAGTGACGTCTTTGCTACCCATGAAAAGATGCATGTGTCTCAGTCTCTCTCATCTCTGTGTGTGTGTCTCTGCATAGAATGGGATGGAATGGCTGTGGAGATGATGTAGCAGTGGAGTTGGCCAGAGTTATTCCTCGCTGCCAGAGGCTGACCACACTTGAGTATGTTTATGTTCAGTGTGAACACATGCACTAACACTACTGTATACTAAGCACAAACAAAAAGTAAGGAATACTTGTGGGGTCAGTTTGGGTGTGCTGTTCGTGCCAGAGTGACCAACACAACCGCTTGGCTACCTTGTGACCAATGCTGGTTGATGAATGGGATGCCATTTTTAAGTCAATCTGAAGCTATGGCATTTATTTGGACGTGTGTGCATGGCTGGGGGGGCTGTCATCATCCGACTGAGGATTGGTCACACAGGTCTCAACCATACCTTATCTAAGATTGGCCACACAGATCTCAACTATACCTTAAGCCTATCCACTCTTCCTCCAGACTCTGGGACTTGTCAAATAAAATGCTAAAATAACTTTAATCTGAAAATATTACTTTGGACCACTTAATACCTAAGACTGGCAGACTGCACCTACTGTACTCAGCCAGAAAGGGACAGCTGTGGGTATGGTGTCTGTGACGTCTGAGTTTTTAAAGGACACTGGTTTAGTTAATTCAATTTGTCTCTTTTTTTTCTGCTCAATCTCCTGATTCACACTCCAGTCCAGTCAATGGCGGTAATGCCCCTCTAAGATGGTTTGCCAACCGCCAATAAGTGCCATAGAAGAAGAAGAAGTTATTTTCTGAAGTGACATTCTGTCTGTATTCTGATATTTCTCCCAGTCTGGAGTCCAACTGCATCAGTGTGTTTGGAGCCGAGACCTTGCTGAGAGCCTTGCAGTCCTGTCCTGCTCTACAGCTCATCAGGTAATTCATTCAGGACTGCTATTAGTCAAAATAAATATTTTATTTGCATCGCAGCTGATTACACTTGGCAGTACGGCTCAGTTCTGGGAGCCCCCTGCTCTTTCATGTGCACACATGGAAAGCCCAAGGCAGGGAGAGCAGCAACATTTCAGCTCCAAGTGTTTTAAATTGAGATTACACGCACATAATTGCTCCACAATGTTATTAGAAAAACAAAGGTAAAATGGCAATACCTTTAAAAAAATATAGAAAAAGTTAAGAGCCATAATGCATAGTACAAATAAGATAACCCTTCCTGGAGGCAGATTTCCTTTGTCACACTAACTGGTTTGTCTTTTACAGAAGGTCACTGATTAGTAGCTCTGTGAGGATAACCTATTTTTTTTACCATAAATACAGGGCAATAATGCATAATATCTTCATAATATAATAGTTGTATTTGTTAAAGAGTAACTGCACCCTAAAATTAGTTTTTTGAGCTGTAAACGAATTACTGTAATTGGAATGAACTATGATGAATTGCATCAATGCTGGTGTTAATACTGACAACTTCCCAAGTGTTTTAGAAATATTTTCATTTTATGATCTGAAAATGAATCTACATGCCATCTGTTTATAAATGATAAAAGGACCTGTCTGGCATACGAGTGTACCTTTAATGCACTCGTGCATCATAAAGGCCCAGGCATACTTTATGTGTCTGCGGAACCCGAGGGTCCACGGATTGTGCCTGTGACATAAATATCATAAATAACGATATCATATCCTGCATACAGTTCGCACGGACTATCCGCGCACCTTCAAAATGTTCTGTCCGTGCAGACGTGTGCATTGACTGAGCATATGCGACAGGCTGAAGCCCACTACAGATGGCAATGTATGCCCTACTAAGCACAAAATGAGTGTTCTAGACATATAAAAAAAAAAATCTTAGTTACACCAACACTGTTCATGAGAAACAATGTGTGCACATAAAAATTGTAGTTATAAATATTGCCAATTTCAAAGCACTTTTTACGTATGCAGAAATAGCCAACGTGTCCACCTTTAAATGGTCTCTCAGTCCAGTGGGCCTCACAATTATGGGGAAGACTGCTGACTTGGCAGTTGTGCAGAAGACACAGATGTCATCGACACCCTCCACAAGGAGGGAAAGCCTCAAAAGATCATTGCTAAAGGACCTGGCTGTTCAGAGTGCTGTACCCAGCATATTCATATTGTAGAAAGTCAAGTTGAAGGAAAAAGTGTGATAGGAAAAGGTGCACAATCAACATGGATAACTGGAGCCTTGAGAGGATTGTCAAGCAAATGCCAGTCAAACATTTGTGGGAGCTTCACAGGGATTGGACTGAGGCAGGAGTCAGTGCGTCAAGAGCCACCATGCTCACACATATCAAAGAAATGGCCTACAACTGTCCTATTCCTCATGTCAAGCCACTCCTGAAACAGAGGCAATGTCAGAGGTGTCTTATCTGAGCTAAGGAGAAAAATGACTGGTCTGTCGCCAAGTGGTCCAAAGTCTTCCTTTCAAATGAAAGTTATTTTTGCATTTCATTTGGCAATCAAGGTCCCAATCTGGAGGAAGAGTCGATAGGCACAGAATCCATGTTGCTTGAAGTCCAGTGTGACGTTTTTAGTCAGCGATGATTTGGGGAGCCATGTCATCTTCTGGTGTTGTTCCACTGTGTTTAGTCAAGTCCAGAGTCAACACAGCTTTCTGCCAAGAAGTTTTAGAGCACTTCATCCTTCTTTCTGCTGTCAAGCATTATGGAGATGCTGATTTCATTTTCCAGCAGGGCGTGGCATCTGTCCACAATGCCAAAGGTACCAACACCTGGTTCAATGACCATGGGATTACTGTGCTTGATTGGCCAGCAAACTTTCCTGACCTGAACCCAATAGAAAATACTGTGTAAATAGGGTATTTTCAAGAGGAAGATGACAAACACAAGACTCAGCATCCTTGATAGAAAATATTTAATAATAGACATAAATCATTCCACTCTGCCAAAAATTCATAAAATGTTTTAAAGGCTGGTATTTGAACTGGCGATCTGTGTTAAAAGCGCTATGCTTTACTTGGTGAGCTAACTAGACATAATGAAGCCTAATTAAAGTGACATCTTTACTAGTCTAAGATTATTTTCTGTCAACTGTTTACCTGTCTACAGGGACACTGATTTAAATGACTAAAATTATATTTTATACAGTAGGTCCTGATATAGGACTGCAACTGGGTAGGGACCTCAGGCTCTGACCTAGACATCAATGCACAGCAGCTAGCTAAAATAATGTTATCTTTGCTAATGGACAAATCATTAATCTCACCTCAACCTGTCTTTTACAGTAATGTTAACCCACCATGGGCAACTGAGAAATCACTGCTGCAAAGTTAAGAGAGCTACACTGTTTGCAGCAGTGATTTCTCAGTTGCTTAATGACCAATACAAATGTGCGTTCTAACTCTTTCTTCACGTCTGTAACTCGCTCTAGCAGAGAAATTACTATTGATTTCTCTCTCTCTCTCTCTCTCTCTCTCTCTCTCTCTCTCTCTCTCTCTCTCTCGCCGGCCCCTCTAGCTCGCTTTTTCGGGATATTGCATACAATTTGCGTGCGGGCTTCATGGAGCTGATATTAAAATGCGGGAGAAAAGATGTCTGTGAATGTAAACACTAAAACTATGAATGTAAACACTATACTTTTAAATTTGACTTGACAAGTGAACCTGACAATTTTCTTTATATTTTTCTCTTCCAGACTCTGGAGAAACAATTTTTCTTCCAGTGAAGTTCAGACTCTAAAGAGACAGGACTGGAGGCTAAACTTTTTATCCACCTAATCCAACAGACATTACTGACATTAGCTGCATTTACATGTACTCTAAAGGCCAACACCTACTGAAGGCGTCAATGTGCGTCAAGAGACCCCAAAGTTTTAAACTAGTTCTTTTTAATGGGGCAACGCCCACTGACAGGGTCTGACACACGTCAACTCCAAGATGTATAACTCTATTCTATTAAGCGTCAAGCCATGAACATGCAATGGATATCTGCAGGTTTCTGAGCTCCTTCGTCAATTTGTCTTTACCATTCAAATGTGGCATTCCTTGACGCATCGCAGAACTTCGGTGGGCGGCGGCCTTAATAGTCTGATTGGAATTTGCTTGAAAACCCAATCTGAATGGAAATGCTCCTTATAAACACCATAATCGGAGGAGTAAAGACCACCGCCCACTGAAGGCTTCGACGTGCGTCGGAAGACGCCAGGATTTTAGGACTCGTTCTTTTTAACGGGGCAACGCCCACTGGAGGAGTCTGACGCGCATGACGCCAAGGTTTAGAACGTGGTTCTATTTCTTGGCGTCAATCCATAAACATGCATAGAATATCTGCAGGTTTCTCAGCTCCTCCGTCAATTTGACTTTACCTTTCGAACGTTGCATTCCTTGATGCAATGGTTACGTTCTTCTCCACATCCCCCAAGTATTTCAGTACATTCAGGCTAGCCTACTGTTGTTTTGTGAATTCCGAATTGATTGAAGACAAGGCAGTACTCTGCACAGCCACTGAACAAAGTTTGGACAAAACAATTGCGATAAATAATGGAATGGGAGCGACAATATGGTGATTTTATTTGGAGTTGTAAATCCCTCCACCAGTCACACAAATGGATATCTCCCTGACCACAACATGCCGAGTAGCCTGCAAAAGAGGCTATAGCCTGTTTTCGCCTTTTGCTAGCGGGACACATTACATTACAGAGCCTACATAATGTGCGCATGTTGGCATCTTTTCGATTAATTGCGACGACACATGTAAACACCAGAATGTAATTTATTTGATGACATCCCATGTAAACAGGTAACCCAAAATTGTCAATTGGAAGTATTTTATTTAATGTAAACCCAGCTATTGTTCTATCCAGATGGTTTCTCTACAGTGAACATATAGAATTGTAACTAACTTAACAAGCATTATTCAGACTAGTTACACTTCTTTTGTCCATTTGTCTTTACGTTATTCAACATGCATTCCTTGATGTGCCACCAATTGTTGCAGCCAGTAACACTAAGTAATGTGTTTAGGCAGCATTGATACCATGAGTAAAGTATAGCCTACTGGGATTAACACGTACTGTTAGTATAGGGCCTACCGATAAGTGGGTTTTTTTGTATTAACTATACAATGATACCTGAATGAAAACGTGAATACTGTATGTGATATTTTTATATTTGTACCAATTTATGGTATTGTGTTTACAAATGTGTTATACTGAGTTAATTTAGCTTTTTACTTGAAAAAACACATGTAGGACCACTGTTTAATGTATGTAAATCATATTCTGACTTGAATGTAATACATTTAGAGTGTTTTCTCGTGTTTACAGTATGGTTGATATTTAAAATAGGTTATATTTAGAGATTTTATTTATGAGAGGCCATAGTTGTCAAAACAAGTGATGAAATACATACAGACATACAGTTAAATTTAGGTATTGGTCTCTCTTTCCATCTTCGTATTTATTTCTGTTCTGTTCTAACAAGAAAGAATTGTACATTTCTATGGAAACGTCGTGTTTATTTATTTGGATTGCATGTACATTTTAAAGGTTTTGTTTATGGAATTAAAAAGCAGGACACACAGTGAGTTAGACAACAATAATGCCAAGCCTGGGCTCTCCATAGTGTCTCTCACAGTTTATGTTTGTGCATTATATTGAGCTGTCAATTCCCAGAGCACTGCTCCTCACGCACAACTCATTTGTTTCATCTTAATGGAGTTGTGCAACACACGCAGCTCATCAGTAGTTCATATATCAGGGATATTTGTGTAGTAGTGTGGGCTGCTATTCCTTAGAACAGTGCTGTAGAACGACATGTTTGATTTTGTATTGACGTGTTTTTGCCCCTTGTCTTTACGTGTGTGCCCCTGTGCCTCATCTCAACTGCTCCCGCCATTTCTGTGGCAGTTGGTTACCTCATTAGTGCCAACTGTTTCGGTCCAGTCCTGTTTGTCTTCCCCATTGATTTGATCATTGGTTTCCCATGTTCCCCTATGTCAGGGCTATTCAATTACGGTCGTCGAGGGGCCGCTGGGTTGTTATCCTGCTTCTAACGAGCCATTCATTAGAATCAGGTGTGTTGGAGCAGGGAGACCTCTACAACATGCAGGATAGCGGCCCTCCAGGACCTGCCCTATATTTAAGACCTTGTGTTTCCTCTGTTCCTTTGTAAGTGCTTGTCTTTTGGCTTAAAACCACTTCTGCATCTGCATTTGGGTACTAGACTACTACAGCAACATGCATCACAGCATTTGCTGTATTTACAGTTTTTCATTTCTATTGCCTTGCTGCAGTTCTTTCCTTCTGGATTGTATTTAAAATAAATAAATAAATAAAGAGGAAGCATTACGGTGAATGTGCTTGTCCATTTTCTGTTCTACTGTTTCACTGTGTGTGTGTGTGTGTGTGTGTGTGTGCGTGTGTGCGTGTGTGTGTGTGTGTGTGTGGAAAGTATTCGCAGCGCTTCACTTTTTCCACATTTTGTTATGTTACAGTCTTATTCCAAAATGGATTAAAATTTTAAAAAATCCTCAAAATTCTACACACAATACCCTATAATAGAGTGAAAAAAATTGTTTGAAAGGTTTGCAAATGTATAAGTATCCACAGCCTTTGCCATGAGACTCAAAATGGATCTCAGGCACATCCTGTTTCCACTGATCATCCTTGAGATGTTTCTACAACTTGTTTGGAGTCCATCTGTAGCAAATTCAGTTGACTGGGCATGATTTGGAAAGACACACACCTGTCTATATAAGGTACCTGTCAGGGCATGTCAGAGCACAAACCAAGTCAAGTCCAAGGAATGGTCTGTAGACCTTCGAGACAGGAGTGTATTGAGGCACAAATCGGGGGAAGGCTACAGAAAGATTTCTGCAGCATTGAAGGTCCCAATGAGCACAGTGGCCTCCATCATCCGTAAATGGAA
>JAODOY010003830.1:0-11281 GCA_025399855.1 Forbesichthys papilliferus
CTCTCTCTCTCTCTCTCTCTCTCTCTCTCTCTCTCTCTCTCTCTCTCTCTCTCTCTCTCTCTCTCTCTATCTATCTCCCTTCTCTCTCTCACTCCCTTCTCTCTCTCTCTCTCTCTCTCTCTCTCTCCTCCCTCTCTCTGTTGCACTGGCACAATGCCAAACTCAACTGAAGTGTGGTTAAGTTAGAGTGATAGACAGGAGCTTGGCGAAGAAGAAAAAAGTGTGTGTGTATGTGTGCGTGCGTGCGTGCGTGTAATATATAAGAGACAGCTGGACTTTAAATGGTAGCAGGCTGTGTGGATAAATCGATCAGGCGATGGGGTGCCACACACACCTCGCTTGTTATTCTGTGAAAAGGGCCGTTACTTTTGAGCTCAGGACAGCGTTGCTCCCTGTGAGTCTGTCTGTTTGTGTGAATATCGGCCCACTGAGCATTTGCCAAACGGCGGTACTGTAGTGCTTACAGGTCCCGTAGTGTTTACCCACGGCTGGTCCATTTTGTAACAATCACAACAGACACCTCTTTGTCAAACTTGGTCTTTGCCGTTTAAACAATCTTTTAGCCTTCAGCTCTGCTCTGTATCTAATCCCACCGTGATTTCACACATATTTTCACTTCACTGCATCAGTCATAAAGCCTTCTGAAACAGGTGTTCATCCTAGGGACACGCAGTTGATGCCAACATCAGGAAAGCACCTGTGTTGGAGAATCTGAATTACGTGGCTCTTTATTGTGGTGGTCCAATTGCCTGCTAATTACTTTCATTGACATATAATGGCACTGTCTCTTTCCTCCGTAAACAGGGAAGCTAGCAAGATTAAGATGTGTTTGCAATGCTACTCCCTGTCCCCATATCCATGTTATTATTATTTTTTCACCAACTAACCGATTCTTATTTTTGTTGTAGGCATATTTGTCTATTTATTATTTTGTCTAGAATCCTTTCTATGCCGGTTTCAGTTTTGTATATCGGGCCCCAGGAGTTCATTTTCATTCTGAGTAGCGAGCGATGGGTCCATGTTCATGTTTGAGTGGGCTGGCTGCTTCTTTATCTCTCAGATTTTCAAAAATCCATTGGGCTTGCAGTAATGATAAAAGAAGGGACTCCAGATATCACCCGATATCCCCCGAGAAAGAAAAAGGCAAGAATATGCAGGCAAATATATTCCAATGCATTTGCTAACACCTGCATTTGCTAACTCGTAAGTGATTTACATGGTGCGGTACCAGACTGCAATACCACTGCCCAGTGTTTCACTGAGAAATGATTTGACATTTGTTCTGGTTTTCAGGCTATAACTAACCCCAAACCCCAGTTACTCTACAGTCCTCTCTGGACACGTACAAGACTAACATAATTTCCAATGTTATTCTGTGAAAAATGCTGTAAAATATCTCCGTGTGAGTAATAGTATTGTGCAGCGAGGCCTTAAACGGGTGACCAACATGAGACAACAATGTTATTTTTATTTTAGTGACAGAATATGTGACCAATCATATTGACAAATATCAAAGTACAAGACGGGATTCAAAGTTTGACTCCTCCTAGTCCCTGGGAGAAGGGGGTTATGTAGCCTGTACACACACACACACACACACACACACACACACACACACACACACACAAACATATACATATATATATATAGTATTATTATGTTGTATATAGTTAAATTATTTAAAACATGTAATTATCTTAACACAATACAACCTACAATGGGCTTAATAATAAAGAGTATAAGTTAAATTCCATATCATTTTTACCATTAACAACTTGATTACAGTCTTATTGACCAACAGTAGCCAATTACATGTGCAGGAATTGCAGCTGGCTACCTGTTTCTATGGTTACAGAGGATGACTAATCAATAATTAGTATAGCGAGATATAATTTCCCTTTTAGTGGAGCACGTATTATTATAAAATTAAATTAAATTATAAATTTTATTTTTTTTATTCCAGCATGTTAGCAAAATACAGATTTAAGGATAGTGGATAAGGCTTCCACTGAAAAAAACAACCCAGTACATGTCAATTGGTTCTGGAAGAAATCTTCCGTTTTGTCTTCTTACCTTAAATTGTATCTTGACATTGCTTTCCGATTCCCTCGCTACTTTGGTTGTGGTTAACCCTTGTATCTGTCTCTCCATTTCTTTCCCTCCATATTGACACCTGTAGGCTGCCAAGGATGTGTAAAATGGCATTGGCATCAGCTTTATATACTGCCGTAAAAAAAACAAAAAAACACATCGTTTGATGGGGTGGCATGCTGACTTCAAACCAGTGAGTGGGCTATGTACATCAAAGCTTGGGGGTTACAGCGTGGCAGTTGCATGTCATTAGACACAGCACAACTAAGATGCTTCAACCAAAATGGCCAATAACACTCTGAGAAACAGCATATTTACAACGGTTCTACGCCCTCGAGGAAATCTATCATATTGCCTGATCGTATTGGCAAGTCCATAACACAGTCGACAAGATGTCACGAGCAACTGAAAACATGTGAGATATTAAAGGTACACTCCTTGATTTGTGTCTTATGTCAACACTGTGCCTGACACCAGGCTTCAGGTGTTCAGACGTAACTTATTTTTTTGATTAAAAGCGCTGGCTTGGGCATTTTTCATGTCGGAAAAAAAAAAGCATCTGAAACGGTTATGGGGAAACACCAGGTCTCACTACGCCGCTTGTGATTGGTCAACTGTCAAAAAAAGGGGATGACGTAGGGCGTTTTCATTAGAGAAGATGAACTATTTTCAACTGAAAAAGAAGCCCAGAGCTGCTGGAAAAAGTGCCCGCAGCAGCGTTTATTCAGACACAAGGTCCGCTCCATAGGGTTATAATGTAGAAAAGATCTTCCAAAAGTTACAGTACGTCTGAACATGGAGCTATTAAACATTGTTGGCTGAGTGGCTGGCGTTCCTCTCTACCCCTCTATCCCTTAGCGTCATATAGGCTCACACACGCGTTACCCCCACACATTCAGTGCACGGTTGTGTCTAAGACACAACCAGCAAGCTGTGGAATCAATGCGTGGCGTGCCTTTTAAAGGAAATGAAAGCTACAGAGGTAAGGAGATCCATGCGAGATGGAGAGATATGGCAGGCCATACAAAATGAGTACAGGGTGTAATGGTTTCTTCCATGTTTAGGGTACAGTGGCTTTCAACAGGGATTGTGTCAGTATGTGATTTGTATGCCAAGGCCTCCACACCTCCCCTAACGCTACAGGAGAAGATAAAGATGACATGTGATAGATATGACAGGATATGACACAAGCTGCACAGGCTAAGCATTTGCTGTTGAGCACCGAACTAAAGAATAACAACAGAGTATATACTTCTGTGCTGCAGAGTAGAAAAGAACTTCAGTGGTGTCAGTTAAAGGTTCCTCAAGCAATGCAGGGGTGTGGTTGATAGCATGCTCTCTAATACCCTTTACTGTTTGCTACATGAACGCTACACAATTATATAGAATGCCTTTTTATTATCTATTATCTATTGCACATGAGTTTCATCACAGTACTGATCCCACCCAGGTATGGGGGTGTGATCAAGCCATCCTCTCGCCGGCATGCAGCCACGTTGGTTCGCTAACCGCTGGCCGGAGTGCCGTGGTAACCCTCCCCCTGTTCTCGCACCTGTTTTGTGTTGCATGATCAGCCTGCTTATAATGAGTTGTTGGTTCCTTTTCCTTCATCCGTTATTGTTGAGTTGTGGTGTTTTTGTTCATTACACTCCTGTACATTTCTCTACTCCCTGTTCGGTGGTTTGTAAATATTACAAGTACCGCCATATAATCTCATTTACAATAAACAAAACAAGAAACATGTACTTTCTGGAAATACAATAAGAAATATAATGGCATTTTAATTACTAAATTTTACATAAAGATGTTCTTATGGATGCAATAGTAGCACAATGCACACTGTTGACTTGCCACAACCACAACATTTAGCAGAATGCATGTGTGAATGCAAGATGTGCTTGATTTTCACAAAGGTCAGGTGACACGGGCCAGTACTGAATGAAATGTACCTGGCCCGTGTCACGTGACTGTGGAAAACTATGACGGATGACTGTGAAATTGTGTGGAAGTGATGCAGCCACCCATGTTTTGTAGTATAATTGTATTATAAATGTTTTAAAAAAATAATTGATATCAAAAGAGTAGCTTATGAGTATCAAAGTATTGATCCCGCAATATTGATTTGCCAATCCCTAGTAAACACATTGTAGAGTAGGCTACTTATACAGTACAAGCAGGGTTGGGTAGGTTACTTCTGAAATGTAATCGATTACAGTTAATAGTTACCAGACTAAAATTATAATCAGTAATGTAATTTTTGCATTACCTACATTTAGTAACTTAATCTAATTACTTTCCATTACTTATAGATTACTTCACACCTAAACATTGTTCTTTGAAATGCCATCCAAAGCAATTTACTGCGTTGGCAGCGCCAAATGTTTTCGTGACCGTTTATGTTGCTCATGGGATCAGAAGAACTTCATTTCAATTATTGATTGACATTACTAAAAGGTTATTAATAGAACAGCTTATTGTTTTATGCGCTTTTCTTCAGCAAACTTACTGTTCATATTTGAAATTAACCTAAAAGTAATCCTTAATTTCTTTATTTTCAATACCTGTAATCTGATTACACTATTTTAACTGGTAACTGTAAACTGGTTTAGTTTAATTAGTTACAAACTTCCCAACCCTGCTTACATGTAAAAACATCATCTTTATATTCAATTTAAGGCAGCATACTGGATTTGAAGCCAGTTGGTGGTAGGACAGTACTGTATATGTGCACACAGCTGCACTGCATGCATCCACAACATTGTGCATCTCAGAAGAGTGAATTGTTCCATAATACTCATCTCTCTGCTTCCCACAACATGGCTGCCTGCGCCAAGCTGTCTTGAGTCTGAGCCAGGCCACCGTGGTGTTTCAGAGTTACAAGGAAGTGTTTATGGTTTCTAAAGAAATGCCAAAAACTGCAGGCATTAACTGCCACTGCTGACGGTCTGTGCTATATCAGTAAGGTTTTCGTTTACATTGGAGAATACTCCGATAGCATGGCACAATTTGTTTGTATGAAGAAAACGATGCTGCGCTCTCATCTTTTGCAATGTGCAAGAGCTATATTTGCTTTCAAAGACATGAGTGTAAATAGATTAAACATGACAGAAAAATATAAACACACTGATTGAACTGGTTATGTATTTCCCAGACAGGTTCGTGGAAATCAACTTTATAGGTTGAACTTCCCTTAAGATATACACCAATGCGTGGATTAGTGACTGGGCATCTTCTAGCGACAGCCTAATTACCATTTCTGTCGTCGCGATTGTGTGTGTTACATGCATGAGCGCATGCTCATGCGAAGACACACTTTCAGCTACCTTCTGTGCAGTCTGTGTGATTAATTCACAAAACAGAAACAAGTAAATTGCGGGACTATTACTGACAGCTAGTAAACAGCGAACCACACCAACACTGACACCAAAATCTAGTAGCCTAGTGCTTGTGAAGCAAAGCGTATACTATGGCTTTGTTGACACGAGCGGTGTTCACCACTTTGTTTGTATTGCTATTTACGGCTGTGTAGACATATCAGATTACGCGAACAGAGAACGGTAAGATAGCGAAAAGCAAGGAGATATTTGTTGAATTTGACAAAAGTTTATAAGCTTACAATAGCTGACTTCGTCGTTTGTATTGGTTAATTTGTTGATTTTTGTGTTTTTGGGTGAACACAAAAAAGTGTGCACTCTGACTGTCCAAAAAATTCCAAGTCCAAAAGTCATTTTGATTCTACTGAGACGTACCAGACTAAAAATGCCAGCTTGTACATCAAACCAAGAAGGACTTTATGACACCAATGATGTGTTTGTTTAGTTCAAACACTCACCACCAACCCAACCCACCCATCTGTACATATAGTCATTTTAAAGTGTTGTTTTCTAAAGTGTGTGTGCGTCTGTGCATGCATGCATGCGCACATCATTTATCTAATGCCTTCCTGTGGTAAGCAGGGTCGGGACAGATGTGACAGACCAGATGCCAACCTCCTCTGTTGTTCCTCCATCATAACAGCCGCCGTCTCAAAACGGCGTGTTTGACACATGCCATTTATATGAGTGCACTACATGTGCACAACGCACGTGCACACACTGAAAGTCTGAAGGCTGTTATGGGTTCATTCAACTTACTACAGCCTTGTGATTTTGTTTGAGGGAACAAAACGTGCGAGAAAAATAACCAATCACACTCCTGAGAATGCCTCTTCAACACAGTGACAAGGCTTATTTTAATGTGAATGAATGGATATAATGTCCAATCACCTGAAATAATTACTTTTTAACATTTCTTTTAGGAAGAGAAGGAAAACGGTACAAAATGTCTCCCTCAAAAACACAATTGTTGGATATCTAATCCTCACCACAACACTAAACACGTATTTAGGAACAAGGCCTGCCTCGCACAGAAAGAACAGCGAAAAGGCAAGACGTACTTTGTGCATGGCAGAGGCAGGGGAGGAAGGGAATAATGGTGTGAAAATGACTTTCTAAAAAGCACAAACACTTTTTGTTCCCAGACTTAAATGTGGTAACAAATTGTTTTCTAGGCAGAGATGTACTAAATATATTACTGTGGGCATTAAATGTCCCCTACTGTAGAATGTGTTCCATTCCAGTGCTGTCAACTGTGCTGTCCGAAGGGATTTGAACCGCTAGTGAGATGTAGAAATCTGTTCTGACTTGTCATTTAGCCAGAAACCCTTCCTGTAAAAACAGTGTGTAAAACAGGCCAGTCAGATGTGTTCCCATGTGTGACATTATTAATAATATTAATACAAATAATAATAATACATTTAATTTATATAGCGCTTAAAAAGTACTTAAAGACGCTTAATTGTCTCATTTAAGTGGCCTTTTTAAGACCAGAGCTCTTGTTAGGTATACTTTTTTTATTTTTCTTTGCTATTTGGGCTTATTGGGACCTGATAAGTATAGAAACTAAGCATCATCTTTAGACATTATTTAGTTTTTGAGAAAAATGAATTGGAATTTCCATAAAATACAATAAATCACCATTGTGTAATAGTGCAAAACTTTATTTCCACTATTTATTTCTACCCTGAGCACAGCAGTGTTTTTCCTGTCTTTCCGTTTGCATTTATTCTTATCATGTTTTTGTAAGCACGGGAACACCTCACATGTCACATAGTTCTATATTGTCTATAAGGACATAGTTATAAATCTATAATCTTAATAGGGGCATACAGCAGTTCTATATTATCTATAGGGACATAGTTCTATATTATTTATAGGGACATGGTTCATTATTATCTATAGGGACATGGTTCATTATTATCTATAGGGACATAGTTCTATATTATTTACAGGGACATAGTTCTATATTATTTATAGGGACATGGTTCATTATTATCTATAGGGACATAGTTCTATAATCTAAATTAGGGACAGTTTTATATTCTCTGTAGGTACAGGGTTTTATATTATATATACATTTATGTTCTCTATAAGGACATACAACAGTTCTATATTGTCTATAGGGACATAGTTCTATATGGGGACATAGTTCTATAATCTATATAGGGACATTGTTCTATTTTCTCTAGGGACATCGTTGTATATTCTCTATAGGGGCATTCAGCAGTTCTATATTTTCTATAGGGACACATTATCTATATGGACATAGTTCTATATTCTCTAGGGACATAGTTCCATATTCTCTATAGGGACATAGTTCTAAATTCTCTATGGGGACATAGTTCTATAATCTATGTAGGGATACAGTTGTATTTTCTCTAGGGGACATAGTTCCATATTCTCTAGGGACATAGTTGTATATTCTCTATTGGGACATAGTCCTATTTCCTCTATAGGGACACAGTTATATCCCTTTAGGCACATACATCAGTTCTTTATTCTCTATAGGGATCTCTATCAGTTTTTGTAAATGGTTTGCTACCAATATCTTCCCAAACTAACGTAGAGTAACAGTTTTTGGAGAGTTTGGGGGGTTTATAATTACCTATCTGTTTCTAATGTACTTGATGGACAATTTGATTGAAAATGTAAGTGTTTGGACACTGTTACCTGTTTGGAACACAGTTAGCATTTTTGCTAACATTACCATTAACAACAAAAAGTCCTGCTGTCCACATACATGTACATCTTCAGCATTGTGGATCGTTACTGTTATTAACCTTTGGCAACTTTACATGCAATGGCAAACTTACAACATCTTTATGCATATCTGAAAATTAGTACACCATAACATTTTATTGGATTTTTTACCTGGTCGACATTTGAGGGCATTATAATTTTATCGTGTCATTTCTGCCATCCTGAATTTAAACTGTAGTGTGTTCTACTTTTCTGACAGCACTACAGTAGATGGAAGCATAGCTGCCCACGTATGTAGACATCGGGTTACCATTAAGCAGAATGAAGTATTATGGTGTAGGCAAGACAAAATGTGATGTCCATGCATCTGGATGCCAGGTTCTAGGAGGTTAAGCGGCTGCCTGCATACTACAGTACATAGACTGCATCCTTTGTAAAAACATCCTGCTTTCTACAGTAGACTGCATGGAATGAGATGGGCTATGAAGAGTAACTACACATCAGAGTGTGTCCCCACCCCCTTTGCTTTGATCTCTATATATACAACAAAAACAACTCATTGGGTGAAAGTCATCCGAAATTCCACTAACTAACCAGCCATGAACCTAGCCAGTTTATTAATATAATATTCACATAAACATAATGTATATTCAAACATAAACATTATTGTGTTTTAGTAACAGCTGATTCAAAAGTAAACATTCATTTATAATGAATATTTCAACCTTATTGAAATACTAACTTGACCAGCAACCTGTTAAATCTCCCCTGCAGTTGGTTCATGTTGATATGCATAACAGATTACATTGAATATAATGCAACAAGACAAGATAGAGAATTAATAAACCTCTACAATCCTAAAAGAATATCCCTGTGATTGAGACGATAGCTTTTATAATACAAATGCAATGTTGACCCGATACGAGACACACACTCTTTAACACGGTTTGTGATTTACTAGTTATTTTGACTACTGCTCACTTCTCCAAGGTTTGGGTTATTTTTGGAGTCCTTAGTCTCAGCCTCGTCCATCCATTAGCACTAAACTGCTAAACATCTGATGCATCCAGTATAAAGCTCGACAGCGCTTTCTGGAAGTGTTGTCTGTTAGCATTGTCACTCAAAAGTCTGCATCCTTAATTCCGATGCGATGCTAATGCAGCGCTTTATTCAATCTTTAATCTTTTTGTACACATTTTTAGCCTAGTCATGTCATTTAGTTCAACGAATTCCTCAGCGTAATGTTCAACTTGATCATTGAGTTACAGCACGCAATTGGCCGTTGTCCATGTCAATCAAAAAAACTCTGCTGTTGAGTTGGAAGATCTTGATGCAGTTATAGCCAGCACTGTCCTAGACTTTACACACAAGTAAAGACTGGCTCTGCGAGACGAAGGAGTCCTAAATTTTGGAGTGGCACACCCATTCTGAGATTCTCCAAGAACCGTAATAGACGCTATACTTTTATCCTGAGGATTATTATTTTATAGGTAAAGGCATCCAGTTACTTAGCGTCAGCGAACAGCAACATTTTAACACACAAGAGGGTGTCAGCCCTTGCCATCTGGCGACATTTTTCACATTGAAATACATTGATTGATGTTGTCATTTTCTGTTCAGTTCTGTTTGCTGTTCTGCTCTTGTGAACAGGGTCAAAGACCCACAGCATAATGTGCCTATACTTCAAGTATGTGTGTGCACTTACCCGCAAGTGTCTGCACACAATCTGGAATCGTATCAGATATATAAAAGTATGAACCTCTAAAGCGATAGGGTGTTTCATTCCATCCCATCAGGGGAACACAAATTACCCATGATCCTTCCACTCCCACATATGTAGCACCAGTATATTTAATATGATTGGCTCTACAGGAGGCTCAGTTTGTCGAATAACGCGGAAGGGGAGCAGACAGGGGAGAATGTTGTGGCGAGTAGCCAGCAGTGATAATGAGCTCTTAAACAAGCTTTCAAAGAGCACACAGTGGTAGAAAAATAATTTATACATGCACTGTTTTATTATATCAGCCAAACAGATCCACAAAAATGTATACTTAATGCAGAGGCATTTTGAAGAAGACAAGAAAAGGGGATACAGATGTTGAATTCAGAGTCAGGAACAAAGAGAGCACTGTCCTTTAAATAATGAGATGGAAGAAATAATAATTGCGCGATGTTCCAGGCCAGAAAGATAGTGCCTGCATTTAACAAACATCCGTAGTTCGCTTTTGTTGTCATTTTATTTACTCACTCATACAAACCGTAGAGTTCAGAGATAAAAAAATCTTGCTCGGACTCTTTAGGAATAGAGAATGAGAGAAAAATGGTGATGAGACATGGAGAAATAGAGAGAGAAATATAGGAGAGCATTTAACGCCAGCTGAGAAATGAGTATTAGCAGTTGGGAACACACAGCAAGAGATCATGTTTAAACATACAGTATCCCAATTGAATGTCAATGGGAGACTTGGATTAGGACTCACCTCAGACCAGCCTGCTTCTCTAAAGGTATAGTCACCTATTGTAAACTAATTTACTTTTTGTCAAATTCATCAAATATCTCCTTGCATTCAACTATCTTACCGTTCTCTGTACCTGCTGAAAAAAGAATCTTGCACTGCTACACTAGCTTGATTCAGATTCCGTTTCACTTCGCCACGAGAATCAGGAGAGCTTTGAAATAGTTGTGTTTCAGGCCGGTAAACCTTGTGTATTGCGTTGTACTGTTAGCTACGGGGTGGTTTAGCTGTGACGCAGGCGACTTGAAAACAATTAGAGTCGAAAACGCTTAGATTATACAATATATCTTCAGTTTTATTATAATTTATTAGAAGAGCAATGGCTTTTCTTAATGGAAAATATATTTTCACTTTTCTCCTGACTTTTCTACTGTGGGGAATGAGTCCTTACCCCAAGTGAAGGAGTTTAACTACCTCGGGTTTTGTTCGCGAGTGAAGGGACATTGGAGCGAGAGATTGGCCAGAGAATAGAAAAAGAGAGAAAAGAGAGCTGAGCCGGAAGGCAAAGCTCTCGATCTAACAGGCAATTTTTGTTCCTACCCTCACCTATGGTCATGAAGGGTGGGTCATGACCGAAAGAACAAGATCACGGGTACA
>JAODOY010003831.1:0-11280 GCA_025399855.1 Forbesichthys papilliferus
CTCTCTCTCTCTCTCTCTCTCTCTCTCTCTCTCTCTCTCTCTCTCTCTCTCTCTCTCTCTCTCTCTCTCTCACTGCACTTCTTTTATATAGACACAACAATTCACTGCAGAACACAATATTGGTTAACACACTACCCACTGATACCATAGTGATGAATTTTCCCTTTAAAAAGGTTGGAGTCACCATTTCAAGGGATCATATCTTTATTGTTGCTAATCCTGAGAATAATAAGTAATCTTTTACAGTAATGCACTCAGGCAAACTGGGCGAATCTCTCCAACCTATACCGATACAGTACTTTAAACACACTAACACAAACATTTAAATTAATCTGGGGGGGGTTAAATGAAACACTTCTCGGGCGAAGACAGTAGGAGGAGAAAATAATGTTCAGCCAAGTGTAACACATTTTTCATTAAAATTAACGAGCTACTGACAATACAGTAAAAAGCATCTGTAATACGCTTTTTTCCATGGGCATTGTGCAAACAGCATTTTATAGTTGGATGGCCTTGCTATTCACATCTCTAGGGAGATCTTGAATTCCCCCATCCACACACACACACTTTCATCAATAAAGGTGTATTGATCAAGATAAATAAATCAATATATGCCTGTTGGTATACTTGTATCCAATGTGCCTCTCTCCACTATAAAATGCTTTGCAAGCCCCACTATATGGGCCTTGCAAGCACTGGTGATGCTATGAATGTGAATCCCTCCCCATGAATAAATTCTTAAAAGGAGGCTAGCTCTGCCAGCAACAGTATCACTATGATACAACCCCTATTGTAACTCATTCAAAGTGTCACCTTGGATTAGATCTGGTTTATTTCACAAACCCAATTTAGGTCATGAATGGCAAAAGGATTGATGGATTGCTACCTGAGCCACAGGGCTAGTTCCTCCATGGGCACCTGTGCTGGCTTATTGATTTAAGACTGGTATACCCCACGCTAGGTTGTGCTGCTGTTGGAGCGTTGCATTTTTGAGAGCGATTCATTATGTGCAAACTTAGTTGTTTCTCTATTATCACTATGTGGAATGGCCTGGTGTGTATTAAAGGCCTTATTTATTACATTATATTTTAAGGGTCTAGTGTCTGTAGAATGGAAGAATGGATTACTGTAATTCCCTCCCTCACGCCACTGCTCCATGTTCCTTTGGTTTCGCTTACATTTAGTGTTAGCTCAGCTACTTCTCAGATGGCGGAACTGTCGATTTGGCCCTTGTTGCTGTATTGTCACTGTTGGGTCATTTGTAATGATGAAAGCTGCAGGCCCCTGGGACCTTGTGGTTCCGACATGCCGACAGGGTTGATGGGGTAGAAACATCAAGACACCCAACGTGAGCTTCTACAGTTCATGAGGCAATGAACAATACTTGAGAGAAATATCAGTCTTAATACTTGCCTAAGACCAGGGAATATGAACAACATTACATCAGCACTCTAAAGTGGAATTTAACTTTTGTTGAACCCTGAACTGTAGCTTCCTTAACCTCGCTGACGTTCTGCAAAAAGGAATCCATTGTTCATGGACTGAAACAGATCAATATTTACAACGGTTGTTGCAGAATTTAATTGTATACTGTAGGTTTACCAGAGTTACTTTAGAATACCAGAGACAGCTCTGTAGACATACTATAAATATGTTTTTGAGAAACAATGGAAGTTCATTTGCAAATAATGCAGCTGGGAGATTCTGGTTCAGCACTTACCAAGAGCAAAGAATTTAATCCATGGCAAATGTCAGCATGAGGACTCAATTACTGAGGTATGGAAGCTACAGAATTGAGAGTTTACCAGAAGTTCACATCCACTTTTAAATGTAGTGCCAGACAATAACATTCATCTCTATAGTACTGCACACTGTACAAAGCTTTCATCTCTACTTTTATGTTGTGCTCTGGGTAAAATGTCTGATACAAACAGCTGTCAATTTATGACAGTGGTAGGTAGATCTTCACTAACAAACTAACTCTGATGTTTGAACTTGATGTTTTCAAGGCTCTCTGTTTCCATGTAACACTTATGAGGTCATGCAAGTCAAGCAGATTTGAAGTTCCCATTAGTGTGTAAGTGTAGGTTTCTGCGGTGAACCTGCCATGAACCTGCAGCATGTAAAGAGTGTCTCCTGTTTTGTTTAGGGAATTACTCGATGTATAGGTTTCTATTATAACAATATAGAACCGGCTAATGCCTCTCATATGTTGCATCTGTGGTGCATAAACATCAGTGTAACACATCGGCATACAGGCCCAGATTTAAATCATCAATGCAGCACAGCACATTTTATTTTTCCTTTGTGTTATTGTGTGGGGAAAGAGCAGTACCAATTACCAGACATCAATGTGTTCATCTGAATCTGTGATGTGATGTTTTGTGGGTTGTAATCCTAGTATTATTCAAATCCGTTCGCTTGCCATATGGTTAAATGAGCCAGAAAGTGTTAGTCGGGGGTACCTAGAACATGTGGCGCCGGAGGCCCTCATCACATCAGACCCCAGCGTTCTTGTTTCCAGGAATCTCAACTGCCTCCCTATATGTTTGTGTTTTTTCTGATGCTGCCTTTTACTACCCTCTGGGGTTAACATGACCTAGAAGAAGAACAGCAGTCAGGGAGACGGCAGAAAAATGAATAATAACCTCATGCACAGAATATGTGTACGTTTATCTACTGTATGTCTGTGGCTGCGTAATTGTGTGTGTTCACCCTGGGTCATGGATTTGACAGGAGGCTAGACCTGAAAAGAAAGACTGATCCCATTTTCATTCAAATGCAACAACAAAATTAGACTAGCTTTCTCTCTCCGTGCACACAATGTGAACATAGAAGGCAACTAAAGGTTCAGTGTGACATTTCATCCTCTGATTGCATTAGAGTGTTCTGCAAAGCAGCCAGCCTATGCCCTGAAGTGATGTTAGCTGACCGGAATTGATGGCGGTGGCTTTTCAGCTTGTCTGCTAGAAAAACAAGAGTTGTAACACCCTCATGTCACCGCAATGCATTTTTTCCTTATCACAAGCTGGAAAGAGAAGACCCAAACAGCATATATCAACCTTCTGTGGAAAGACAATGATGACTTAGAATGAGACACAACACAAGATATCTAAACATGTAGTCATATTGCTTGGTTATAAATAAATACTGTGATAAATTGTTGTATTGCTGTTCATACATCATTGGGAACCAGAATACATATGGTATACAATATCTGATAATATATTATAATAAATTCACATTGAGCGAGAAAGTAAAATTGCCAGGGTTTGCAGAATTACTTATTCATCTTCAATATCACCGTAATTAACATCAACACCTACACCAGCACAGTTTTGAGCAATTCACATCGATGTCTCCCATACACAGTAGATTACTCCAAACCATTAGTGGTTTTGTTGATGTTAGTCACCATATTACTGTAATATGTTACTCATAATTAATAGTATATCAATCACGCATTTATGTTACTATTCTCAATGTAACATTTAACCTGTACATAAATTAATCATCCTTCACACTGCAGGTCTGCAGCAGGTAAAACATATACAGTAATACTGTTTCTGTAGTATTTAAATAACAATATGTGGTTTTGACAAGAGATTATTATTTGGCTAACTGTGTGAGGTAGGTGTGTTGCTGTGTTGTTAAGAGTTTCGAAAAAGTATCTTCAGTATAGGTAAGCGGTAGTTAGCGATGTACTTTTTTTTTATAACAAGGTGCCCTAATTAAGGAAGTGTCAGTAATAACCAGCGGGGGTTCTCTTGAATGACTCTCTATGTAAATAGGTTTTACAGATGGAAATTCATCCCCTGGTAGTTGATAGGCCTCTCGTTGACATGACAATTCTCAGCCAAGCGTGTAATTAAGAACAGAAGTGCGAAGGTATGGTTTCTGTTAGACATACCTAAACTGTCAGGAAGGCAGTGGCCTGTATCAGATGCACAATAGATAATATTTTTCGCTTTTGCTGGCATACTGCTGTTACATCAAAATTTCGTAAGGAGCCTTGCTTACTTTTAACACATTATCTTTTTACAACTAAAACCTTACATCTCCAATTGTGACTTTTACTGGGTGCATGAAGGCATTATGTTTTCAAAACAATACAATAAAAAAACAGTTAGGTGCAAGAATACATGTGTGTGTAGCCTAAAGATAAGATAATAATGACAATAGTCATTTAAGGTTAATATCCTTCTGATTATAATTGTCAAAAGGATAGATAAATAGAATGGTGGTGAAAAGCTATGCCACGTTTTAACAGTCCGAATATATAGACCTGAATGTGATATGTACTGTGGTATGTAGTATTTTGCTTGTCTCTTAAAATGTATCCTTTTTAATGTTTCATGTTGTAAACAAAGATCCTGTTTTATGAGAAAATGGCCAATGAAATACTATAGTAATATGCCAGCACACTTGTCCAATCTCATTTACTGTAAAGCCTATATACTCACTGCATACAAATAATTCCTGCCAGAACTTCAGGGAGCCCCTTAACAACAATAGCTCCATAATAATGATGTAATCCCCCAGTACTGTACAAGGATAGTCAACTCTAGACTTTCAGCCTTGGATTTGACTGGGCTGAAGCGAGAATGGGATATAGCCTGAGAGCAGGCATGCATTCGGGATAGAAGTGCATGTGGACGGTCACTCTCAGAGCACAGAAAGAAGATCTGCGCTCACAACGGCAGATAAAGAACTATTGTGACATCCGGCCCCGGTCCACCTGCTGATTGGAAACTGATACAGTCTGTGGTGTCCTGGCAGAATGCTACAGTTTACCTTTTAATCGGTTTATCCCTCATGGCAGATCGTCTCTAAGTCCACTTAAGTTACCCACTTCACCCTGTTTGAAAACTATTGTATGTAATTCAATAGTGTGGTATAATGACTAATACAATAAATACAAAAGAGATGCACAGACAGGATCAATGGAAGTATTTTATATATTGTATTTATAGTGACTGCAGAGCACCACACCCTATGTCACATTAAATAACAGGAATTTAACATGGAAGTGGATCCCACCCACCCCAGCAGAGTTCAATAACAAACCAACGCAAATGTCAAATATCATTTCCTATCAGCTGTAGTCATGCGCGGTACAATTACATCATTAGCATTGGTAATATTATTAATGTAATAGAAACCTTTGCCTGGTGCTTCTCACATAATACAGCTCAGTGGGCATAAAATTAAGTATTTTTAAACCATGATAAATCGCACAGTAAATTTGCAGTACAACCAGACTTCTCATTATATGTTTTACTAAAACTACTGTAGCTTATAAGAATGCGTTCAACGAGATTACTGTTTCCCATTTTAAATATTTCTTTAATGTATTCCCCTAATCTGCCTAGCAAGCGCATGGATTTTATGAGGAATTATACATTTGTAAATATAACAACAACAAAAATGATAGACGTATATGCAGATGACAGGACCAGCCTATTTCATTAGCATTCTTCTGGCAATGCATGCAGAATGAGCGTGTGTTGTGTAAGCTGAACATCACACAGATGAATACAACCTGCAGTCCTCCGTGTATTGGTCGCCTGTAGCCTGAAGCCATTTTCAATTGCATTATCCTCCAAGGCCACATCAGCCCAACTGCTATCATCCCCTTTCCCTTTAATCTCTGCTCTTCTGTGGCACTGGTCTTCACTTAGGTCAGTCACCATCTTTCTCCCGCTTAGCCGCAGCCCCATGGCGTGAAGGCTTTCCTGAGGGCTGTGTTGTATCTCCCTAGATAGTGTCTGTGAATTCTGTGAATAGCTGAGTGGATTAAAATGTAGATTTGTATTCAGGTAGCTCTGGCTCCTGAAGGACATGCTTCTATACCTTGAGCTCAGTTCCCTTTGAACTGTATCTCACAGACAGGTGCACTGGCGCCTAGCGCCAGCCCTGCAAGCTGTTTGTATTGAACAGGACAGGTAGCTTCCCATGAATGGTTTATTGCCAAGATTAATGTTGCTCTGGAGCTCCAGTGAGGATTGAGTCTCTGGGGGATAGTCTATTCAGTCCACAGGGTCCTCTTAATTGAACTGGCTGACCGGAATAATGTTTTTTGTTTTACAGGGTGATATTTTACCAAAAATACGATTATATTCTAAGATTACAGTCGTTGGGATCTGAAGCCTTGAGACTTATGTGACGATGCTCTGAGATGCACTGACAGCTATGCAGTACTCATACGTTGCATGTTGCTACAAACTGACAATGTGTTCAACCCTGCACCAGTCAGTGCGGACATCACTTTGACCAAGTCATGTCCCATCAATTGCCCGTGCAACATCTGTCAGCCTGTTGTCAAAATGCCCCACTTAATTTAAGCTATACTCTGTCATTTATAGTTAATGTCATCTTCTTAGCGTTGTGAGGAGTATGTACTATGTAATATGTACTAAATCAAAGGATGTGATCTCATTGGTGCTCGGGCAGTGCTCTATATATAAAAGCTGTTGTGTTCAGTATGATATTAAAATGGGTAGTGTGTAACGTCCACTGGGAGGCTGAGTGAGTGAGGCAAAAAAGAGTCCCTGGACCAAGCTTCTGGGGACTTCTCGGGGTAGTGCAGGGCATGCATATAGTGTAATGTTGATGCTTTGTGTTCTTTCAGCTTGAATACAAACACAGTTTTAGCTCACATTGAAGGTAGTCTAACTAGCAGTTCAGTACCAAGAGTATTAAATAAGTGATGTAGTTGTTTTTGATTTGGTAATAAGCTATTTTATATATGGTAAATGGTAAATTGACTGCATTTATATAGCTCTTTTCTAACCTTGCGACCATTCAAAGCGCTGTACAGTATAATATTGTCTCACATTCACCCATTCACACACACTTTCATACACTGATGGTGATTGCTGCCATGCAAGGTGCAACCAACCACCGGGAGCAGTTATGGTTAGATGTCTTGCTCGACACTTAGTGAGGAGTTAGCCAGGATTTAAGATTTGGTATTGCTCAAACATAATCATGTGTGTCTTCACTGTGCAATATCAATAACTTGTTCCCATGTACACTATTCATGAAGCGAATGAAGATAAATAAAAGAAAATAATAATTTAATAAACTGTAAAGCGCACAATTCCAAACAATTTAGAATTGCACATGCTCAAATACCCAACTGGATAGTGTGCCACAGATCAGAGAGCTGTCCTGTTCACTCACGAAACACATGAATCAAGGGCAAGCAAAAAAGATGCCGTATACGTTTCTGAACAGACTTTTAGAACACTCTACAGGAGTACATTGCAGCAATAATGCATTATGCATTAGCCTAGCTATTTCTCCTGGGTGGATGTTAACTGTTGCTAATCAAGTCAGGGACAGACCTCTGCATCATGTAGCCTAGTGTAGGCTACATATAGGCTATCTATAGTTTCTCAGGTATGATAAATATAGCATTATGTTGTCATTGTAAGGTGCCAAGCTAGCAACCTCTTAGCCTGCAGTCAGAATAGCACCGCCTGCAGACCACGGGCTGTTGGAGATAAACTGATGATAATCTAGACAGAGAGAGCATGGGGGACGCTCTCCCTTCCTCTCAGATAATCTTAAACTCACTCTCTCTCTCCCTCTCACTCTCTCTCTCTCCTCATTCTTTCTCTCTCTCACTTTTTCTCTCTCTCTCTTCCACTCTCTCTCTCCTTATCTCTCTCTGCCTCTCACTCCCTCCCTCTTACTCTCTCTCTCTCCTCATTCTCTCTCTCTCCTTATCTCTCTCTCCCTCTCCCTCCCTCTCGTTCTCTCTCTCTCTTTATCTCTATCTCTTCACATTGTCTACATTTGTGGATTTATCTTGTGAAGACTGTTCACACTGTGCTGCAATATCGCACGGCCATATAAGAGGTGCAGACCCATGCACCTTTTCTTGCCGGGCTTATTAAATCAGTGTTCTCTGTGCTGTGCGCTCTTGATGCGACGCGCGGTCGTATACGCACGTGTTCATTGGGTTCATCTTACCGCCCGGTCTCTGGCACGAAACAAAGCTTCCCTGTGTTGCTCATCAAACAACAAGAAGAAGAGGACCCCCTTTTTAATCCCCCTTCCCCTCACTTTACATTTGCTTCCTGTCTAACCAGAAATAGAACAGTTTGAATGTGTTATCTATTATTCCACGTGTTATCTGTATTCCAAAAGGACAGCTTTGATATGTATGAGGACACCCTCATCAATATTCATGCGGTTACAACTTATGCCTGCATCTTGCAGCATTGCACACGTGTAGCCTTTTCCAAGTGCAAAATAAACAGAATCATATTATTGTCCCTGTTGCGTGTGTACTCTCAGAGGTGGCATGCTTGAGACGGTCAAGAAGTAGCTACAAGGTGTTCTTTTGCGCACCACATGCAGGGCTGAAGCCATAGGCTGAAACACGCGCTAGCCTACTGATCCGGTGTGTGCCTCTGTGACAGTTCTCCGGGGCTAGAGCGAGGGACCTTCTCCCCCCAGGGCAGTTTGGCAGTCCTGCTGACTTGCTCGCTCGCACTGCCATCAAAACGCGCTTGCCGAGCGCAGTGGAAGCTCATTCTGCTCAGGAGCCGGCTAGGGAGAGCATCAAGGAAGAGGAGTGGGAAAAAAAAGACAGAAAGAAAGGGGGAATAGAGAGAGAGAGAGAGAGAAAGAGAGAAGGGAGGGGGGAGCAAAGGAAAGAAAGTGAGGCGCACTGTCGCAGGTGAGTACACACAGCTGTCATACTGGATTGTAGCAGTTGGTTAAATGGTCTGCTTTGTGCTGTTTTCATTGATTTCTTTACTGTGTCTCTTTGCTGTTTGGTGATTGGTTCATCACAGCTTGATTTCACTTGGCTGGGTAAAGGTGGTATGAGAACAGGTTGCAGGTTGTCACTTTGTTTAAGAGAGCGATAGAAAGGGAGTGAGGGAGAGAAAGAGAGAGAGAGAAAGAGAGAGAGAGAGAGAGAGAGAGAGAGAGAAAGAGAGAACGGGTGAGATGTAGCAGCGGTGCTTTGCTTCCAGATGCAGAGATAGACGCAGGAGAGAGCCGGCATCCCATCGTTTAACAGGTCATTATTGGATTGCAAAACCTTGGAGTGAATGGATACTGTTTTTACTGCTGGCTTTACTGGTTTGAACTGTTCAAGCTCACTTTTGCATACTACCTGTTAATAACATAATTTCAACTTAGTCTTAGTCTTAGTGTTTATTTTATATAATTTTACTGTATGATACTTGTTTTCAATAATTTATGAGGCTTTACGTTAAAATTTGATTAGAGAGCAGCTACACTTTATGCGTATATGTTCTGACACCTCTGCCCGCATCTTTCTTTAACAGTACAGTGCTATGCTACGTGAAGAATAGAAAATTGGTTATATATTGATTTGGTCTTTACACAGCATTTATAAATGATTGAAAAACCACAGCTCCACCTGTATGATATCACAGAGGAGAAGCTTCTAGCCTATACGCTAGGCGCAGCTGCATAGCGTAGAACGTCATGTCAGGTCAGATGCACGCGTGCGTGTCCTGTATGTGTGTAAGTCTGAGAGCTATACAGTGAATGTGTTTGGTTTTTATGCGGCGGTATAGCATGCGTGCATGTGAGAAAGAGTTTGTGTTTGCATCTCTGCACCTCCTCTGTTCTTTGTTCCATCCCTCTTTCTTTATAATTACTTATTTTATGACCCGTTAATCTTTCTCTACGATCAGCGTGCGGTAAACTGGCAGGACATATTGCGAACGGAACAGTGTTGGGGGGCCAATAGTGAAGAAATAGTCACTGATTCCTCCTAAGAAGTGTTTTTATCACCATCAGCCGCAGTGTCAAGAACCTATGGTCTAGATGAAGAAGAAGGAATGCAGCACATCGACAGCAAACAGCAAAGACCGTCATTTGCTGTGCAATGACACGAGACAACTCGTGGGGGGAGAAGATCTGCTGTCCGGGCAGATGGTGTCGTTACGTGTTCTCGCCGGTTTGCCGCGGAAGTCGAGCGCTAATCCCGTTGGTGTGCACGCCAGCGTGTGTGTGCGTGTCTATGCGGTGTGCTTAGAGCCCCGTCTCTCCTAACCTGGCTTCACAGTGTGTTTTGCTCTCTCTGTCAGACTCCAAACAGCAGTGGCAGCCATGGGGGAATGCTGTACAGAACAGAGGCAGCCTGCCTTATCAGATTCTGCTGGCTCCATTCATGCCAGGCCCCCGATGGCCCTTGGCTGGTATACTGCGTACAGCATGTGTGATTGTGTGTGTGTGTGTGTGTGTGCGTGCACGCACGTGTGTAGTCGGTCGACTTGACATGATTGCGTGCGATTAGGATGGCCGCAGGGGCCTTTTCCAGGGGATTTAGGGATTGTGGCATTTCTCTGTTTCTGCCACCTATGCCATGTGATTTATGACTACTTGTTAAAATGTCACTCACACGAGGGGGTTGGTAACTGGCCCCAAAAGGGGGCTCCAATGTGTGCACAACAGTAATACACAATAGCGAGATAAAGCTCCTAAAGGACTGTAGCTGGGGCAGTGTAGCTCTGGTGCGAGTGAGATAACCCCATCTAGCGCAATCTGCTTCCATACAATATAATATCAGGCGCAGATTTGACAGCGGTGTGGCTAGGATCAATGCTCCAGCTGTGTATGAGGGGGAATAATGCTGCTCTGCTCAGATAGTGGTTATGTGGTTCTGATGGTCATCATAGCACTTGTGGGGAATGTGAGGAGTTAGTGAAAGGGATATGTGGGAAATGTCTGTGTTCATTAAGGTTGGATCTGGGGTTGTTTAAAGGCTGTGTTATATTACTTTAGGTCAATACTAATATGTGTAAAGTGTTTTGCAGTTACAGTAAATCACGTTTGACTTTGTTTACTGATATAAAACGTCTACACAAGGATGGAATAATGCTGCTTTGGCAAATTGGCCACTCTGTTCACAAGAGGCAACTGCACTTGATGTGCTTTTGAAAGATGTCACTCTTATTTGACTTTTCTGCAGATCTATTTGCTTTGCAGAAATCCCTTTTACCAATTTCTTTGTTCACACTGTCCAGGCAGAGTGTAGTGTCAGTTACCATAGCAACCTTCTTCCTGCAAACTGCATTGCTTCACATGTTCATCACCACTGTACTATCCAGTACAGACAATAGATCTAATAAGTCTCATCACGTGTCTAATGGGTATTTAATATTACAATTAAATTCCAATATGATTTGGCAATAAGAAGTTGTATTTTATAAAACAAACACAATTTGTAAAAAATATTAGAAATTCACAGCATCTTGGTTGAGTTGAAGTGAGTGAAATAACACA
>JAODOY010003832.1:0-7500 GCA_025399855.1 Forbesichthys papilliferus
CAGTCTATCTGATACTGTACTATAATGTATATATACTGTGTGTTTCATTTGTAAAGGAATATCTCACAGAGGTTGGGAAATAATGGTGGTTTTATTTTTTAATATAATGCATGTGTGGCCCACATATTGTGTACATGGTAATGTCTGTAATACTGTAAACACTTTACTCTACACCGTTTCTGTATTCATTATCAATTAAATGAAAATAAATAAATAAGTGAAATTAAAACCTTAATTACTATGCCTACAACTACTGCAACTTACTGTACAGAACAATAAAAAACACCAGCCACCAAAGCTAATATGGTTGAAATGGTATAGAAAGTAACAGGAAACTACAGTACAAGACATCTACAACACAATAATAGGTATAAACCTTCAGCCTCAATAAAATCCAATACACTAGCAGAACCATACAACATTAACTGCTTCACAAACACAATTTACATTCTAATCCTGTAGCTAACCATTTAATGGGCATGGCAGTTATTTTCTCAAGGACACTTAACTGATAGCGGACTGTGGCTGGGTTTAAACCTGAGACAAAGGACTATAATCTACCCTGCCTTTTTGTGTTCTGTCTGTGTCTCTGCCACTGTCACTTTCTTGTACTTTTTCCATTCCGTTGTCTATTACAGTCTATCCCTAAACCCCATTTTCCATTTTGCAGCTGAAGTGTTGTAACTATCTTAAATCCCAGACGTGGTCTGAAATCAGTAAGTCAGAGGCAAAAGGCACCATCTTGCTCCTGCACCATTGCACTACTCCATCTATAGCCACATCCCACCCTCCATCAACCTCTGCAGGTGACCAATATCTTTGAAGAGTTGTGCTGGCAGCGAGTGTTGGTGGAATTAGGAGAGGAGAGGAGAGGAGAAATTGGGGACATGATCTGTATTGATCACCAGAGACATATATTTATATATATATATATATATTTTCCTTTTATTATTAGCAGTGCACATGCTCACCTGTATGTGTTTGCACAGATGTTTGCATATGGTTTAAGGTTATTTTCCAAAGCTGATCTACACTCGCTCCAATTCAGAATGAAATCATCGTTCTATTGCAAAAGTCTATAATTTTTTCATTACATTTCAGTTGAAACTACCGTAGCCTACTCTATATGATACGAAAGTATAATCTAAATGACATGAAAATTAATAAACCTCAAAAATTCTAACATCTTAAAAACATTGAGTACTATATAAAAGTTGTCATTGTTAAGGAAACCGTTTGAAATTGTTAAAGGATCCTTCTGAAACAAACGTCTATGACAATGACACATTATCACATGCTTTCCTGAAGTGGCCAACATTAATGTGTCATGAATTAAAACATAACATAGATTGTCTATTACAGTACATCATTTATTAAAATCAGATTTCTATAATCCCATCCACCCATCCATCCATCCATCCATCTTCTCCCGCTTATCCGGAGTCGGGTCAGCTCTAGCAAGGGACCCCAATTTTCCATTTCCCGAGCCACATTAGCAAACTCTAACTGGGGAATCCTGAGACGTGGAGATATAATCTCTTCACCTAGTCCTGGGTCTTCCCCGAGGCCTCCTACCAGCCGGACGTGCCTGGAACACCTCCCAAGGAAAGCGCCTAGGGGGCATCCTTACTAGATGCCTGTATCACCTCAACTGGCTCCTTTCGACGCGAAGGAGCAGCGGCTATAATACTATAATCCCATTGGAGGAAAACATTTTCTCCCTGACCGTATAGGCTTTTTTGAATTCATCTAGTACATTTGTGTTCATACTGCAAACAGAAACCACCACACAGCAATATTCAGCAGGATATTCATGAATTATTAACCACAGGTGTCTGTGGCCAGTGGACGTATTGACAGAACAGGAGGAAAGCTAAAAGGAACCAACCATCTTTTCTTTCATACAGTAAATCTGAACAGCAAGGCTCGCCTCTCTTGCCAGGCTCTTTGCAACGTTTCCCTAAATCAAAGCAACAGTGTGTTCAGCTGTCCGCTCAGGTGTAAATCGATGGCTAGCAAGCGGTGCTAGCTAATATTTTGTTTCCATGTATCTACAAGCTTTTGTGTACAGTGTGGTTTAGCACTAGCTCTCTAGATAGTGCTCTATAGCTAGCTAACTAGCTAGAGCTCCTTTCAAGGGCATTCAGGTGTGTGTGGACTATATACTGCAGGTCGTGATGTGGTGGCAGAGGGGTGGTCGGCGGTTGGGTGGGGGCCGAGACTTACGAAAGAACCTGGGTTGACGATGGGGTTGCCGTGGCAACAGAGAGCGTGTGTGTGTGTGGGGGGGGGGGCTCGTTAACCCAGCAGGTGCTAATGGAGATAAAGACAGGAGGGAGAGGTGTGTGTGTGTGTGTGTTTGGGGGAAAGGGGAGGACAAGCATCCCTCACTCCAATAACCCCTCCCTTATCCCTCTCCTATCCTGTCCTTCCATCTTTCATCTTCCCTTCTCACTTTCCCTCCACTTTTCCACTCTAGCCATCGTGTTCCATTTTGGCTGCACCCCTTGCACTCGTGACAACTACAGCCCCATTAAGCACCCCCCACCCCGTCTCTCAACCTCCCCCATCACCAATCCATTTTTCCTTTTCTTAGTCAATCTATTTTTCCCTGCTGTCTTTTTGAGCACACTCCTTTTCCACCCATTCCATCCTGTCCTTCATCTAGCCTGTCAGCGCTGTGAGACAGATAGAAAATAAAGTCCTTCAGCACTCCTGGGCTAAAATGGGAGAGGGAAAGAGAGAGAGGCCATTCCAATCAATACCTTGTGTTTGTCAGGTTGTATTTTTCTGTGGCCGACAGTTCTACCCCTCACACACTCTAATCGCTTGTGTACTCACAAACACATACAAATGGACCTTCACATGGATCCAGCCATCCCCCTCATTGCCTACAACTCCATGGCAGACATTTTATGTAGTTTTGTGAATAAAGAATGTTCTAAAGAGCGCCAGGTTGGCTTCTGTTGTTTCATGCAGGACCAGTACAATGTGATGCTCATTAAAATACGAGAGCCCAAGGCCAGTTAAAGACCGCACAGGCCCCACATGGACACTCATCATGAACGCAGGTGGGCATGGGAGAAAAAAGAATGAATGCTTTACTACAGCAGTCTATGTGTTTTATGACCTGACCATTCTAACATTAGCTGTCATCAAATATACAGTAATTCTGTATAATCAAATATAGTATAATAAACTCTATATACACAAACCTGGTTTAACATGTCCTAATCCATTCAACTGTAACATAATTTAACCTACCTTAAACCTATAATGTAATCAATCATAATATAACTAAACCGATCATTTCATTGAATCTAATCAGTCTGTATCTGGTTTGGTACGGAAATCTGATTATATAACTAATTTAACTCTCTACTGCTAACTGACCAAACCTAAACTATAATCCAAATCTATCAAAATATCCAGTATCAACATACATGCCGGTAATATACGGTACAAACTTTTAATCAAATTTTGTATTTTATTGCAGATTATCCCAATATAATCCAAACTAATACTGTGACTACTCTTTAAAACAAACCTATCAAATACCTAACAACCTAACAAATTGAATCAATGTAATATAACCATAAATACTGCAGCTACAGTATTAGTATTTATTAATGCATAAAAATATTTATTTTTGAAGTAAAGTATTGATTGCAAATAAACGATCTGTACACAAGATGGAGGTTACATGAGAATCATGATAAAGGACAGACACACACACAGACACACACACACACACACATACACAGAGACACACACACGCGCACACACACACACACACACACGCACGCGCTCACACATGTGGTTGCCAATTAATGAAATAACATGACAGAGGACTCTCTCAAGGACTCTCTGTCTCTCTCTGTCATTCTTCTTTTAAATAAACCAGGTGTGTTAGCGACGCATCACCTCAGGGGTGTTGGGATGACAGCAGAATCAGGGGGGTGGGGGGTGGGGGGTGCATGAGGAAATTCCCAGAAGCAGGGTAGAGAGCTTCAGACATTCCAGCGATATGAGTAGTGAGCAATCAAGCTTCCTTTATCCACCCACAGTATAGTGCGGTCCAAAACACTACAGGGGAGATATGACCCAGGAACACACACACAAACGCACGCACACACACGTAAGTCTTCTGAAACACCTGGATAAAGACATCATCTGTCACAGTTGTCAGAATACACACCTCTCCACACACACACACACACACACGCACACAGTCTGGATGATGTGCAGTGGTTCAAAGCCCTCATAGTGAGTCACATGGACAAGCACACATTCGTCCTTGGTTCTGGTCTCAATAATAGCAGGATAGAGACGTCATCTGTCACACTCGAATGTCAACTGTCCAAACACAGCCGCCCATCTGCCCATATACACAAAACACATGCGCGTGCACACACAAAGACAACCAGCTACTATGCACATACAGCACACATATCACCCTTGTTACAAAGAAAATACAATAAAATATCTATCCAACCAATCAAATCACACAAAACCCCCTTTTCAACACACACACACACACACACACACAAAAGAACATTTGCCTGTAAAATTACCTGAGATCAGCGAGGGGTCTGTGCTGACGGTGGGGTGAATTGCTGCTTCATTATAAATGCAGTTATTATGTTAACTCGTGTGCTAGGGGTTATGGCCATGTGTGCGCCTGTGGAACCCAAAATAACAAGGTTATGCCATACTGTAGGTGGTTTGGAAATGAGAAGACATTATGACAATATACAAGACATATTAACTCATAATGCTACAGTATACAGAGCTTCATTCTTAGCACAGCCTACACACATTATGAGTAAAACACAATGGCTGTAAATACGTAGAAGTGTATTAGCACCTATATTCATTGATTGGCTAATGTTAATATGCTATTGTAAAGGTGATTAAATACTGTACAAATGCCAAGGCAAGGATCTTAATAATCGCTCTTCAATAACAAATGAAAGAATGAACAGTACAGTAATTGACTAATTTTGTATATATACTGTACAATGTACATGCAACATAAACTTGCAGGTGCTAAGAACTTTAGCATTACATGAACTTAAAGGTATAGGCAATGATTGTAAGTAAATACAACTTTTGTCAAATTTACCAAATATCTCCTCCACTAGCTTAACATTCTCTGTGCTTGATGAAAATAGAATCAAGTATTTCTAAACAACCCTGTTTCCATAAGTAGATACACAAACAAGGAGGTGCAGCCCGCACACAACAATATCCTAGCCTTATCAATGTGCTTATCAAGAGTTCTTGAGAAAGACTTACTGTACTATACCTTTAATGTTGCTTAAACTCATGTAATAAGTCATAAGTCATATGACTTGCAATGTGGGGAGTTGTTCTTGACAGCTGACACAGCATTTGATTTAAGAACTAAATTTAGGGTGTTTGCCAAATCAAACACACCCATACTCATGTAATAAAAAGCAGATTTGCTGCTTTGTTTTATTATTTTCAACACTTTCTGGAATAGCCTCTTCCATAAAAAGAAATAAATAAAAGTTCTAAATAGAAAAAAGTTTAAAATAATTTCATAGAAGTTTCTTACTAAAAACAGATATGTGACAGACTAGAAAAAAATCAAATTTTTTTCCACCTTGCATTGACTTCCATTTCTAATGCATCCATTGTATAAAGATAATCATGTTAGCTAGTAGTACTGTACCTGCTGCATCTAATAGTTGTAGTGTTTATAGTACATACTGAACTTTCTGTTATTTCTCAGTCCGTGTCTCTTCTGTAATGATGGGAGACCAAGTTCAAGCACTTATAATAAATCACAAACATGTAGAAAGTTACATTACTTCATTGCTGTACATGTTGCAAATCTACTGATACTGACCTTTTCTCTGGCCTCAACTATCTCTGCAATACAAACATCCTTCACCAGAGATTTGATGTAGTTGGGCAGATGGGAAATCTTCATCACTTCCAAAAACATCCTTGTAGTGCCTTAAATAAAATAAATGTTATAAAAAAATAAAAAAAATAAAAAAATAATATATATTGCCAATACTAGATTATGCTGATGTTGTCTATCAAAAAACCTCAGAAACAAATCTTCATCCTCTCAATGTTGCTTATAATAGTCTTTGTAGATTTGTTTTGAGGTTTCCTTATACGCATCACTGTCTTGTGTATGAGAAACTGAATTGGATAACACCTAAATCTAGAAGACATTTTCATTGGATACAGTGTATATTTAAATGTATACTCATACTTAAAGCAATTTTTAAACCCACATAGATCATTATATAGTTTACGAAACACAGAATATCCTCTTTTTATTGTTCCTAGGATTTCAAGTGAAATTGTACAACGTGCATTTAAATTTAAAGCCCCTTATGATTGGAACAATTTGCCCAGTACTCTCTTAGATCCATTACCTCTTTTCACCTCTTAAAAGCATCTCTTTTTTCTTACCTCCAAACAACCTGCTTGTGCTTCTAATTATACATTTGTGTAATTACTTATAATATGAAGATCATACATACAATACAGTACATTATAATATAATGTATGCTTGATTATAACTACTGTATGTGGATAATATTTGTGTATATGCATGTATTTCTGCTGAATATGTTCTGATAACTTGTGAATCAGTGGATGGAGAAGTGGTTAGGTCTGGAGAGCAATTGTCTGTTTGTATGAATGTAACTGTTTCATTTTGTATTGTAATTTTGTCTATGTTTAGGACCCTCTTGAACACGAGATGGTATGGTAACATATATCCCTTACAGAAATGTGTCTCTCTTTGAGTGTTTGAACAGGGATACATTTTATGAAAACACAGGAAAGTTTTGGGGGCTATCCCGGAATGTTATTTGTACAAGAAACTCTCTCCTTCGTCCCTCGTCCACAATGACTTCTCTCCCGAGCGGGCATTGCTCTCAAATGGAGTGAAATGAAGTGTAAAAAGACATTCCTCTCTTTGAGAGAAATCTCCTTTTCCACAGCGTTTAGCCCCGAGCTTTGTCATCGCGCATGCAACCATAGCAGGCAAGGCACACATTCAATAACATCCTGATCACAATCCGACCCTAATATGGCCTCTGTGAAATGCAACTCACGCTCTGCTGGCAGTCAATGGCCGCCAGGCAAACTAAGGAATTGGGAGGTCACATTTTCATAGCCTCAATGACGTTAAAGATGGAGCGCTATTTGTTTTAGAGCGACTCTCCAATGTATTAACAAGAGTGCTCTACGAGCTTGGTGATATACATATGTGTACAATTGTGTGCGTGTGTGTGTGTGTTGAACGGTCAGAGTTTTTGGCAAGCAGGCCTACAAGCATACAGAATATTAAATCTTACCAAACATGGTCACACAACAATGGCATCAACAGCAGGGCCCTTTCAGGACTGGCACTGTGGGCATCCACACAGGGGAACAGAGATAATAAACACACACTAGCACACACTAACACACACCCTTGGACAGTATCTCCATGTAAACACAGGAGAT
>JAODOY010003832.1:10000-11280 GCA_025399855.1 Forbesichthys papilliferus
AATAAATTTGAATATTGTGGAAAAGTTAAGTAATATCAATAATTCAATTGACAAAGTGAAACTCATATACAGTATATACTGTATATATATAGTGGATTAATTACACGCAAAGTAAAATAGCTCAAACCTATATTTGTTTTAATCTTGACATACAGTCTACAGCTCAGGAAACCTCCAAATTCAGAATCTCAGAAAATTAGAATATTGTGAAGGAGTGCAATATTGTAGACTCAAGGGGCCTCATGTACTGTAGGCTGCGCTCACATTTATGTTGCGCTCGCTAACGTACGTACATGAAGCCCAAGGTGTCAGCATATTAACTCAAAACACCTGCAAAGGTTTTTTGAACATTTAAATGGTCTCTCGGTCCGTTCAGTAGTCTTCACAATCATGGGGAAAACTGCTGACTTGACAGGTGTACAGAAGACAGTCCTTGACACCCTCCACAAGGAGGGAATGCCTCAAAAGATCATTGCTAAAGAAGCTGGCTGTTCACAGAGTTCTTTATCCAAGCATATTCATGAAGTCAAGTTGAATGAAAAAGTATGGTATAAGGTGCACAAGCAACAGGGGTAAACGGAGCTTTGAGAGGATTGTCAAGTGAAGGCCATTCAAAAATATGGGGAAGTTTCACAATGAGTGGACTGAGGCAGGAGTCACAGAATCAAGGAAATGGGCTACAACTGTCCATTCCTTGTGTCAAGCCACTCCTGAACCAGAGGTAATGTCAGAAGCATCTTACCTGAACTAAGGAGAAAAATAACCATTCTGTCACTCAGTGGTCCAAAGTCCTCTTTTCAGATGAACGTATATTTTGCATTTAATTTGCAATCAAGGTCCCAGTCTGGAGGAAGAAAGGCAGAGACTCCAAGTCGCTTGAAGTCCAGTGTGAGGTTTCCACAGTCAGTGGTGATTTGTGGAGCCATGTCATCTTCTGGTGTTGGTCCACTGTTTCATCAAGTCCAGAGACAACTTTGCCATCTACCAGAAAATATCAGAGCACGTCATGCGTCCTTCTGCTGACAAGCATTATAGAGATGCTGATTTCATTCTCCAGCAGGACTTGGCACCTGCCCACACTGCAAAGGTACCAACACTTGGTTCAATGACCATGGGATTACTGTGCTTGATTGGCCAGAAAACTTCCCTGACCTGAACCCCATAGATAATGTATGGGGTATTGTCAAGAGGAAGATGAGAGACACAAGACCCAACAATGCAGATGAGTTGAAGGCTGCTATCAAAGCAACCTGGGCTTCCATAACACCTCAGCAGTGCCA
>JAODOY010003833.1:0-11280 GCA_025399855.1 Forbesichthys papilliferus
GCACGGCGGTCCCAAGACAACACAGGGCACGGCGGTCCCAAGACAAGACAACACAGGGCACGGCGGTCCCAAGACAACACAGGGCACGGCGGTCCCAAGACAACACAGGGCACGGCGGTCCCAAGACAAGACATGATGAGGCACGGCGGCCCCAAGACAACACAAGGTGACCCCAAGACAACACAAGGTGACCCCAAGACAACACAAGACAAGGGACAGTGGCTCCAAGACAACACATGAGGCAGGGCGGCCCCAAGACAACACAACACGAGGCACAGCGGCACTTTATGTCAACACAATCCCATTCATTATATGGCAACAATTCACAACCGCACCCCAGAAAAATGAAGATTTATGTGCCCTACCTTTGACGATACGGAGACCATTTGCCATGGAGACGAGAGGCTGCCGAAGAAAAGACATGTTAGGAAATGGTATCTATGGTAACTAAACGAGTATCCACCACTTGAACGAGCAACGGGAGATGTTTTACCTTAAATCGCCTCTCCTGCTGTCAACCTCCATAAAACACAAGTTACGGATTGGGTTGGGTCACTTGCTGTGTCTTCGACAAGGGTATCATCTTGAGAAGCATGCCACTCGCGTCATCTGCTTTCATGCTGTCCAAACTTCATAATTAAACACTGTAATGCAACAAAGGATTTGCAAAGTTTAGACATATGTTTTATGTTTGTTCCTGATCTCAATAATATCTTGATTGTTTTCCAGAGTGCACCATTGCTATTGATGGATTTGATCAAGAGCAGGTGAAACTGATTAGGCCTACTTTGCTGAACATATCCTGATAGAGTAGCGTTCGAGTGCGTTTAAGGGGTCAGTTCTACTGGCAGCAGTGCGATGGCGTGTTCTTTATTTCAAACATAAGGTGGCAAGTGGGGGGCAAGAGAAAACATACACTACCATACTGTAACTTGTAAATAACATGGGTTGTATATGTATGTATGTATGTATGTATGTATGTATATATATATATATATATATATATATATTTGGTTTAAAAACAGGGATGGGGTCCCATGACATTATGGGCATCAAAATAAATGTCCTTACTTCTGGTTTCTCTGCAACAAGTGTAACTTTGCCCCAGCTCTGAGCCTGACTTCACCCACTACAACCTGCTAAATTGATTGGAATTGGGCAATCGGGGTAGTTGGATCTGCCCCGAGTTCACAAGTACGACTTTGGGTGGCGTTCTATTGTATTTTTTTTTTCTAGCAGGAGGTCATTCATTCTCGACTTCCGATTTGTCTGGAACGCATTATTATTGTCAACATTTGAATATGATAACGTATGAGGGTGTATCGATGATAACCAGCCAGGTCCTGGGTGATTTTTTAATGGGTATGGTGTGTAGAGCAGTTTTCAGCACCTGAAATGCTGATTTTTATTTAAAAGACAACTTTGTCAATATTAACACCAGCATTGATGTGTCTCATCACATACTGCATCGATTCCCATTACTTCATTTACAGAAAGAAAAATATTAACGTTTAACTAAAGATTATAAAACCACAAGCGTTTATCTGGAAAAATATATGCAAGGCTATTTTTTTACCAGATAAATAGGCAACCACACATGTAGTCTGTAGCCATGTATACGCTGGAGGCCCCTACATACCGGTAGCTATTGGCCGGTGTTTAAAGTAATTTACAATAACCATCAAGGTATATAATAATATAATATTATAATAATATAATAGATTAGTGTTATCTTAATCTGGAATGCTAGCTAGTACTGTTTTTGCATGTTTTTGACAAATGTATAGAACTTCATGTCCTTTAATTGTAGAACATTATTCGGTTAACGTTTTGCCAGGTTGTAATTTTGTAATATTGTAATAACATTTTTATTTTAATAATTATTTACCTAATTTTAACAAATTACCAACATTAAACAACAGATCGTTTGGTAATGTTTTATGTTCCCATGACAATTTTCGAAAGAGTATGTAGGCATAGATCTATACAGTGCAAGTATGCAATAAGACGTTTTTTCCACATGCTTTAAGGGAACGCGAACATGTAATGTAGCAATGTTCCATAGGGCAGCGCTAGCGTAGCGTTTTGTCCGAACACCGTTACTTTAACTGTGTAGTGTATAGGCCTACACATAAAACTTGGACCGTGAAATTACATTCTTATAAACACAAGGATCACTTTATTATAGGCTAACATTGTCGAGGAAAATACACTGGCCGTCATCACAGAATTATCTTTTATAGATAGATAGCATATAGATAGCTACGTGAATAGCAATGCTGAGCATTGTCTGGCATTGTAGGCTATGGACCAACCGAGGTTAATACAATTGTTTAACATTGTTTTAACAACGTTCACATACATTAAACAAGTAGAAGTCTTCGAAGTCTTTCCTACATCTAATTCAGCACTTAGCCCGCATAGGCTACTCACCTGTGTCCGACACAAACGTCCAAGGAATGATGGATGATCGCTTCAATGGATTTGACTCGTACACGCATGGCAGATGAACAGAGGTCTCGCACCGAAGGTTTTTGGTGTAAACGTTTTAATCAAGGACAGTTTCATTATATATATTTTTTCACACAAATGTTGAGGTGGTAAGGTTTATTTCTAGGGTGGCCAGTTTATAAATGCATTGCAATGGTTTTAATAATCCAGGAACAAGGGGGAAACATAATCTACAAACAGGAACACACGGGCAATAACAACACAGGACCGAGGAACACACTAGGGCAATATACTGTACACGAGTAGACCTAATACAACGTCATCAACGAGGGCAGGTGATACACCTACTTGATTGCCTAAGACACAGGTGGAACGAACGACACTAGGGAACGGTGACAGAGAAACGTGTCAGATATATACAGGAGTCACAATAAGTGTCAAGACAGGGACCACGGGACAGAGAAAGAAAGAAATCTCCAGCACATTCGTTGTCAAACTTGAACCTTGTTTTATTGGTCATTCAAAGCAGAGAGACACTCATAGATTGCGCTAATATGGCAAAATTATGAATGCATTTATTGTGGACTCTGTTGTTTAAATATGCCTGATTAGTGCAGTACATTTTGTTTTTATTGGCACCCGTAGCTGCATTTTTAATATCGGTAAACAATATGCTTATTTCATATTGTCTATCACTTTAGTCAGTCAGATAAATACCAGTTTAGTTTCAAGACAATTCTCTCTCTCTCTCTCTCTCTCTCTCTCTCTCTCTCTCTCTCTCTCTCTCTCTCCCTCCATTGTACAGTATGTCCTTTTTATTTGCCTTCTGCCTTTTGAGTTTTTCCACCAAGGACTCAGATGCCAAAGGAGCACTTTTAATTCATCAATTGGGGGGACAGTGAACGCTGTTCTGGATCGTTGGACAGACGACTGAAGTCTGAAGTCTGAAAGAGAGCGAAAGAGAGAGAGAGAGAAAGAGAGAGATGTGTGAATGAAGGAGTGACTGGATAATTTAAAAAGTCCCCCTCACAGGGCAAATAAAGGGCTCTGCAGACAGTAGACACAAAGAGCTCCCCCATTTAATTATCAAGGAATTGTTAGTTCCAGAAACAACAGACAAGAAAAGAAAACCTAATTAGCTGAACTGTGCTTTTTAGTTCGGGGGGGGCAGCAGGGCTGAGGAGAAGACCATAATACCTTACAGAGGTAAAGGTACGGGCCTACATGATGGCTTACGACAATACCTGAGTAACACTAAGTAACATAAGTATAGGTTTATATGATAATGTATAACAGTGTATAATATAATCATGCATTTAAGTAAAAGCAGCATTTCACAGATTTGTTATTTTTACATTTATTTGGTATGGAAGGAAAATATGAGATGCTTCAATAATAATAATAATGTGTATATTGCTCCTATTAAATAACATTTAGCCAATGCAAAATGTACATAGACGTAAACTAATGAAATAGGCTACTTGAGTGATGTACAATTACCTAAAACAAAATAACTTCAGCACACATGGAGTATTTATTTTCTTTACATCAGAGAAGATATGTTAACTCAAATCCAAAATGGAATAAAAAACAGCAAAGTCGCTTTAAGGTGAGATTTAACGTTACGTTGGTAGAACACAATAATTTCCGCGCACACAGAGTATTTATTTTCTTTACATCAGAGAAGATATGTAAATTCAAAACCAAAACAGCAAAGTCGCTTCAAGATGATACTTAATGTTACGGCACGGTGTAGCTCTTCAGACTGCGATCAATACGTAATTACCTTGTGGCAGAAGAAACACTGACACACACATGCTCACATTCTGTTTTACTGTTTCTTTCATCATTCCTTTCACCTGCCTTGATCTGCGGAGAGGCAGGAGAACATTGCACATGGAAAGACACAGGTTTGAGAAGTTACTAATTACATGTAATCAGTTACAACTGATAAAAAAATGCACTAAATGTAATCTATTTCAGTTACCATCGTAACAGTGGAATCAAATTACAGGTATTTACAAAAAGCTGATGATTACATCTAGGACTACTTTAAAATGTAAAAGGGAATTTTGCAGAAGAAAAATACACTAACAATTGTCTGTTCTCTTTTAACCTTTCATTAACATCAATCAACAATCAATAAATGAAATCAAGTCCAATGGCCTACTAAGAAGGAGGGCAACTTGCTTATCCAGGTAACTTATGGAGTAACATTGTGATGTCGGTTGCAACATGCTGAGTAACCCATACTATGAAAGGTGGAGAGGTTTGATGCAAGGTATGTTGTTATGGCAATTTACTTTGCATCTCTAAACTGCTCAGAGCAGTTTATCTTTTTGGTTAACTCGATGATACCCTATATAAGCACTGCACCTCTGCTGACAATCTCTAGGAAATGGCTGGTTTTGTCAAGGTTGTGCACTGATTTGTTGAAAGAAACATTAGACCTATACCGCAAATGTATAGTTTATTTTAGATTTATTTTATTTATTTTAGATTATAGCAAAGCAACGCAGCATTTCTGGCTATATATACTAAACATGCATTATCAGTTCTGTGTAGGATACACAATTTGAGTATGTCATAAAATCATAGTTTTAGTTTTTGCTTTCATAAAAGCTTAAAGTATGTTTGGGGAATCTTTGTATGTATTTTACCATTTTGCACATATTTTGCACTGTGCAATGTGTCCAATACAAATCCCCTATGGGGCAATAAAGTCTATCTATCTATATCTATCTAAATTACTTTGTTAAATAAAATGTAACATATTATGTTGTATGTCAAGTCAAGTCAATTTTATTTATATAGCCCTTAATAACATTACAGTCTCAAAGGGCTTTACAACCTACATTTCACATGGAAACAAGCCACACCCCCTTAACCTGCTCCTCTCCCCGGGCAAGAAAAAACTTCAATGCAAAATATTAACATTTGGCAAAATTATAGGCCCTATCATAAAACCTAAATCACAAATGTATTTACATCCCTTCCGGACATTAAGCATTCCAAAGATCAAATAGTACTTTTGTGTGTTCTCAGGTAGCCGGCGACTCACACATCAAAATGCATTGCCATGTGGATGGTCTAGTGGTCTTGGTGTTGGGTGTTGGGCTCTAGCTGGAAAGTTGTGGGTTCAAATCCCAGTGTTGACCTACCTATAAGTGTCTTGGAGCGAGATGAAAAAACCCCCTCCCTAACTGCTCCAGTGGTTGGTTGCACCTTGCATGACAGCAATTACCATGGGTGCATATAAGGCAAAATAATGTAAAGTGCTATATAAATGCAGGTACCATTTAGGTAATCCCAAAATTAAGTTACTGATTGTTTTTGTCTAGTAACTGTAACGGGTTACATTTAAAAAGTAATCTACCCAGCCTTAACGGTACAGTTTCTTTAAAAAGAGCAGCCATTATGGAAGGCCATCCAATTCAAAGACACGCAATTTGTTATATGATGTTTACGTGTTGTTTGCATGTAAAAGTTTGACAACAACACATTGACATGTAGACAACACGTACTTTAGAAAACACATTGACAAAATGTACAAAACATGTAAACAACACTTTAACAACATATTAAAAATGGTGCATCTTTTAACTGGATGGCTTTACAGAATTGGCTCAACTGTCACTGACCAAACTGATTTAACATCCTCGTGTCCAAGAGCTGCCACCTTACAATATCTGAGTAGCGTTGGTAAATTCATCCATCCATCCATCCATCTTCTCCCCCTTATCTTGAGTCGGGTCGCGGGGGCAGCAGCTTCAGCAAGGGACTCCAAACTTCCCTTTTCCGAGCAACATTATCAGCGTTGGTAAATTTCTCAACAAATTCTTCTGTATAAGTTTATCATTGAGTTACGTAGTTGGTCGTCGTGCATGTCAATCCAAATACCTCTCCTTTCAACTAGGCAGATCTAGACTCAGTTAGAAAGCTCTGTGTTCAATACATTATGTATAAAGGCTGGCTCTGCGAGACCAGACACAAACTTCAGACCTGCTGGACAATGAAGATGTATTCTATTGACTAGGCAGTAGGCACCCTGAGAAAAGAGATCTGTGCTACTGTATATGTGCCAATAACGGAGAAACCAGAGCCAGTCCGGGACAGGAGTGTCTTTGCATCAGCCATGGTCGTACGCACGGATGATGTCACCTATGCATGTGACATCGTCCGTCAGTCTGGCGTCAGTCTGCCTGGGAGCGAGTTTTTATTTTTACAGGGTGGTCGGGGAGTACTTATTAATATTCTATCTATATCACGATATACAGTACATCTCCTCTATGCATGTCTGGTGTCTGGGTCATTAAAAGCTTGCTCCTCAAATGCATTATTACCTCTTGTGCTGAGAAACGAATCCAGCCCTGTGTTAATGGCAGGGTCAATCATTCTCAAAAATGCTCGCTAACTTCCAGATCCAAAAAAAACGAAAAACCTTGCAGCGCTGCCTCACACATTGAAACACATTGTGAAGCAAAGCATGTTTGTTAATGTTCCTATTTACAGAGCCAGGGCTGTGTAGAAGTACCAGATTATTTTTTCAGCATGCATAGAGAACGGTAAGAGGAGATATTTAGTGAATTCGAGGCTGGCTCCATGTTTGGGACACAGTTCATCTTCTTGAGCATCAAATCCATACACCTGCAATAAATATTTGCAGATTTTTGAGCTCCTCTTTTAATTTGTTGCTTGCATTTCAAACATCAAAGGCAGTGTTACCATATTCACTTTGTGGTCTGGTTACACCAGGCTACGTCTCTGTATACTGTATGTTACAATTTACAGAGCCAAGGTAGCATAGTACTAGATTATCTCGTTAGCACGCAAGCTAGCGAAATGATAAAAGAGGTATTTGTGAATTTGAACAAAACTGTATTATCTCACAACTAATTATATTACAATAGCTGACATACCTTTAAAAGTGCATGCCTTGATGCACCACCAAAGGGAGCTGGACCTTGAGGCGGGTTTCAAGCACAACAAACAATGGCACGTCGTGGCAATTAAACATCACTCTCACTCAAATTGTGTGTACTTCCAGCCAGACTATAAACCCTACCAGCTGTGTCAAAAGTGGCATTAGCGCCATCCCATTACCAAGCAGCTGTCCAGAGAGCGAGCGAGAGGACCCTGGGTTTGTTGTCAGGTTTTGTCTTCCGGTTTCGAGCGAGCGGTGTTGCGTTCCGGCTTTCAGGGCGGGCAGCTGGGCAGACCTGATTGTGTGTGTGTGTGTTTGTAGCCGACTGGGGACAGGCAGGGAGGAAGAGGACACACACACACACACAGTGTGGCCAAAGATACCACAGCTCCGTGGAGGCTGGACGCGCCAGGCCCAAACCTTCCTCACCACCTCCGCTGCAGCCAGGCGGCGTCTTGCAGGAGTGGAGGCAAACGGAGCGGAGAGAGTCGCACCGTCGCTTTATTCATGGAGACGCAAAACAGTTCCAGGAAGTGCTTGGCAGGCAGTTGCAATCTGATAAATACAGATACATAATGCAGTTATGTATCTGTATTTTTGCTCAACAGCACTGTCCGAAATTGAGAAGTAGATTTCCATTGGCAGTTACCATTGTAAATGGACTGCATTTATATCCAAAGCACTCAGTATTTTGCCTGACATTCACCCATTCACACACCGACGTTGATTGCTGCCATGCAAGGTGCAACCAACCACCGGGAGCAGTTGGTGGATTAGGCATCTTGCTCAAGGATGCTTACAGATAGGTCAACACTGGGGTTCAAACCCACAACCTTCAGGCTGGTAGTCCAACCCTCCTATCCCCACCCCACCCCAGCACTAACAAGGAACAATCCGTAGCCTAGTTTACAAATGCTCAGTGTATAAACATTTATTGTTTTAATAGTAATGTTATATATTGTACCATGCATCTGTGCCCGTATGTCTACCTAAGGGATATCTTCAGCCTCCATGATCCCTCACGTACATGTCTGGGGTAGTGCTATATAGTTATATGGGTAGTGCCTGGCTTGCTTCTCAACCAGGTCCTCCCTCCTTATGGAACCAAGGCCCGACACAAGGTAGGTAAACAGAATAATAATACCATAAAAGTGCTAGTTTGCTTGGAGGGGGTCGGGGAAGAGTTGCAGAGATGCTAATGGGACCTCGAAAAACGCAGGAAGTAATCAACGTTTCCTCCCAGAAGTGGAATGCTAAGATGAGAAAAAGCAAAACCCCTCCCATCTAATGAACAAAGGAGAATAAAATTGTTTTTGGCACCTGCAGCTTAAAGAGATTCAATAATGTTGTTTTTCGGAGTGTCCTAGCCGTTACTGGTATTCGGTTGCCATGCTAATTTGGCTTACAAAGAAAACTTTTCTGTTTGTGAGAGGAATGCGGTTGGAAGGATACATTTCACCGTATTTTCCCCAAGTGCCACACCGACAGCCGACTGCCGTTCGTGACCCCGTCCAAAAACAAAAGGCCTCGTCTGTGCGTGTCGAGACGTTGCTTTCTTTCGCAGTGGTGGGACTTAAAGTACAAACTGGGATGAATTGATTTGTCCACGCTGATATTCTCATTCTTGAACTTACTGTAATTATCTTGACTACTTAAATAGAGGTCACATCGTTTCTCAAGTGACTTGGAAATCCATTATCGCCTCGCTAATTGGCTGTTCCACCCACCCCACCCCCCTCCCTGAGATTTAAATCCTGAAGTGATTATGATTTGAAATGGAAAATAAGGAGAGAAGCACATTGTAGATACTGTATGAAAAGGTAAAGTGAATTTAAGTGATTCTCAGCAAACACACAGGCTCTGCAGGAATGATCAATGTTCTTTCTGATGGTTTATTTATTAATTTGTCTTAGAACATATTCGATCTGGCCACTTACATATCCATACCAAACATATTTGTATCTTGTTATCGCTCTCTATAGCTCCCGGTTTTTGTGGTGTGAAGGGGTAGATGCTGTTTGCTAAGATGTCTCTTTGGGGTAGATGTCTTTTGGCTTGTTAATATTCTCTCTCTCTCTCTCTCGCTCTCTCTCTCGCTCTCTCTATCTTTTTATACATGTGTTTTTCTTTTGTACTATATAACTTTAGTAATAATTTATATACAGCATCAAAAATGGCACAATATACAAAGACAGATATGAAAATGTCTGCCATCTTTTAATGCACTGTATGAGCAAGAAAACACCCGCTTCTTGCTGGAAGCATTTCTGTGATGCAAGGCAACAGGGTGCCAAGCTCATTTGGATGTCCTGAATGTTATTATGGGCGCACACCAAAACATCCCTCTCAAATAACACGTAAATATATACATAGTAGAGCCTCTGCTCGTGGCTACATGAGAATATGGTGCACCTACCGCTATTGTGTTATGTTCTGCAAACACATTTTTGTTTCATTTTGTTCCTTTTTTGTTCCTGTTTCCTGAGACAGAGACACAGCAGCGCTCTGTTAAAGGTGAAGTCAGAGATGCAGGAGAACGAGCTTTATGAACTCGCTCACACTGAAGGTTAGATATTCTTCAGAACGCTTGCTAACTTCGAGCTCAAATAAAAACAATATCACTCCGTGGCGCCACTCCGCACATCGAACAAAGCATTTTGAAGCAATGTTGTTGTCGCGAGCAGTGTTCACCCCTTTGATTATGTTGCTATTTAGGCAGCCAGGGCTGTGCAGATGTACCAGATTATTTTAGAACGGTAATCTAGCGAAATGCAAGGAGATATTTGGTGAATTTTACTAAATGTGTATTATCTTACAAATAGCTTGCAATAACTGACTACACCTTTAATTCTCCCAGCCCGTTAGCTATTGGGGGGGCGTGGGTGCTTTCTGAGCCTGTGTATCAAACATCCATGTTGGTCCGAACAGGGGAAAGCCCATTTACAGCTACGTTGCTCCAGTGTAATGGCAAAGGGTTTTTACATTAACGGTATTAAAAAAAGTGAGTTCCAACACTTTGCTTATATGGGCGTGTTGTGACAAGGCGGTGTTCTATGCTCTGGGGCTCCATTGTTATTCTGTAAAAAGGTTACGCTTGCTTTCCAGTAACTCAAATTGTTTTTCTTGTCTCTCTCATTCCAACTTATAAATGAGATTCATGCACCGAGCAAATTTCTGACAACTCATTAGCTCGGTGGAATTGAAACTCAAGTTCTTTTTTAAACCAATTATAAAACAGGAATCCGGCCCCAGAAATACATGGGACAAGAATCACTTTTTAAAAACAAGTTGAAAGTGGATTTTCTTTTTTTAAAATTAAATTAAAGGCACCGTCCTCAATTTTGTTAAGGCACCACCAGAACCCCCTAAACGTCCTCTCCAGCTCACCGCCCACTCTGCAAAAGGGTAGGGTGGGGGGGTGCTGCATAAGGGAGTCAATCTCAATAGACTCCAATGTTTAAAGGTCTGGAACACGGCGCCCGGCTAACTTGGGACACTGCGTCAAGACCGGCCTACCATGTATACACTATATGGAAATACTACCACTGTCTACAGTACTACTGAAGTATAAATACTACCATGTATACACTAAATGGAAATACTACCACTGTCTACACTACTACTGAAGTATAAATACTACCATGTATACACTAAATGGAAATACTACCACTGTCTACAGTACTACTGAAGTATAAACACTATTATGTATACACTACATATAGTACAACTGCAGTATACATACTATCCTGTATACACTACATACAGTGCAACTGCAGTATACATACTATCATGTATACACTTTATACAGTTCCACTGCATGGTAGCACCCCCTCCCAGAAATGCTTTTTAATATTCAACATGATCAATCTTCCACTTTTACAGTGTTCTGCAGACACCCACTTTCT
>JAODOY010003834.1:0-33322 GCA_025399855.1 Forbesichthys papilliferus
TATGTATGTGTATATATATATATATGTGTATGTATGTGTATATATATATATGTGTGTATATATATATATATATATATATATATATATATACAGTATGTGTATATATATATGTGAATATATATATGTGTGTGTATATATATATATATATACAGTATACACACACACACACACACACACACACACACACACACATACACACACACTACACACACACGTAAGCTCGAAACAGCGAGACTGGTGTCGTTACGTTTATCAACAAATTCCTCTGTATAAGTTTCATTTCCGACCTGGTCGTTGAGTTAAGTAGTTGGTCGGCGTGCATGTCAGTCAAAATACCTCTCCTGTCAATTCGGCTGTGTCCAAGACTTTAGAGACTATGGTATAAATAACAATAAAATAAATAATATTTACATTTACTGAGGGAAAAACAAACCTATTAGAATGTGTTTAGGGCTTTCTGACACATTTCTCGCTAGCTTTGTAAACAGTATATACAGTATAGTCTTGAGAAACCACTATAAAAATATCTCACTATAATTTTCTAGAAATGCCATGTAATTGTTTTGGTTGTGTTGCCGTGTGTGTGTGTGCATAGATATCCATTAGGGATGGAGACAAATACAAATACGTTATTTGGATAAGCAGTGTTTTTCCGAATATTTATTTCAAACAAATATTTGTGAAATGATTTGTGTTCGGGAAGAAAAGAGAATCCAGTTTCAAACAGCTGGCATACAGTAGTGAGCGCGGAGGCCGGTGGATGTTTGTGCTCCACCTGCTTTGCTGACGTGACAACTACTAGTAGAAGTCACATTCAAGTGAATTGAACAGAGCCGCGCTGAGCACAGCCGGAATGTAGTCGGAATGCACAAACATTGCTACACCTGTGACACACTTGCAGATATCACACTGGAGAAATACAATGCAAACTAGCAAAGATGCTGTGCTTTAGTTAGCTCTAGTATCTAGTGCGATACAGCTGTGGGCTAGTTGCAAGCGGTCCCACACGCGGGTGTACACATTTTGCATTGGCACGACGCGCTCCAACCTCCCCCCCCATTATCCAGGATAATTTTTCACTTTTGTACAAATGCAAATAGGAATACAAATAATTTGGTGATACAACAAATACAAATAACAAATAGCTTTCTGCACATCCATAATATCCATTTATATGTGTCCGTCACAGCTGGAAATGGGCACTAGCATCTTTGATGGCGTGGCCCGTCTCATCCACAACTGCATGGGCTGGCGCAGGCAGTACCAGCTTTACAGAGACAGCGTCAAGCTCACTGACATCCCCACCGTAGTGGGGATGTTTGTGAAGACGGACCACAGTCCAGTTGTCCCCGCAGAGGTACCGTACACGCAGACTACACACTCAGGCATGCCCTGTGTGTAACAGAACCCCGTCATACAGTGTCTCTCCCCGCCTGCAACATGTGTTGGTCCAGGTTGTCCCCTTGTTTACCGCCAGTGTCCAAGTTAAGACGAGCGCTGCCAAGAAGACGACGCAGAAGCCCTCAAAGCAAGGTACAGTCGTACGATGTGAGTGTGTGTGTGTGAGGTGAAGAGCCCTCGGTGTATAATCCCACCTCTCTCTCTCTGCCCTTGTCATTAACCTGTTATCTGACAGAGATCCAGCGTGCTCGTCTCACCACAGACGCAGACACGCGTCACTATGACAACGTGTTGCAGCTGGTGCCTCCTGAAGCTTGCTCTGTGTCCTTCGCACCACACAGCATGCTTGAGAAGGTTCGTGCCCTTGTGTGTGTGTGTGTGTGTGTGTGTGGTATGCTGACGAAGCTTAGCGACTTTGATCTTCTTCAGTAAATAGTTGAAATGTTTACTTTTTATTGTCTTGAACAAATAGAAAAGATAGGAAATGCCATAATAATGATAATACATTTTATTTATAGCCGCCTTTCAAAGCACCCAAGGTCACCTTGCCAGACAAAAGTAAATAACATTGTGACAATAAATCAATCAAACAAACAAGAACAAATATTATGTTTTCTTTTCTTTTTACATTATTATTATTATTATTATTATTATTATGTTATTTTGGTGGTTTATTTAGTTGTTTCCATATCTGACTGTGTGTGTGTCTAGATAGTGTCATCTGAAAGGCAGACTGATGTGACCAGGTACATCGGCCCAGGGTTGGACTATCGCCTGGCATGCCATCTCCTAGACAACTACCTGCCACTGGCACGTTCAGAGGAGCAGAGGACGCAGATGTTGCACAGCCTTCTGACACGAGTCCACAATGAACAGGACAAGAAGGTACACACACACACACACACACACACACACACACACACACACACACACACACGCACACACACACACCGCTACAGACACAAATTGTTACTTTAAATTATCGTTATTAACAGTGTGGTGCATGGTGAAGCACTTTTCGGATTATCCTGGTTGGATCAACCTGAACTATAACTTTCATCAACCATCTTGTCATTTGTCACCAGGTGTTTCATTTAATTGTAAAAACACATAGGGTAATGTATGTTCACTTATTGTCTCACCCACATACTTTTGGTTTGTTAATAATAATAATAAATAGTATAATGTAGGTATATCTAAGGCTAGACATATATATTAGGGATGTCACCGATACGATACTGAGATCAGAAATCTTCGATAGTGACAATTGGACAGTTGTGACCAATCTAAGGAGCTAATACAATTAAAATATTTTACGCACGTAGGCCTACTGTCAAGCATCAGCCATGTTTAACCTACCCAGGCCACACTATCAGCAGCAGGTTTCTAAAATGTAGCCACGTCCTAAAATAGAGATTGGCTGTCATTTACTTTGCAACCTAACTTAAACCAAACCACTCAAACTAATGTACACATTAATGACAACATTGTAATATTTCCTTATAGTCATACAGCCCATGTTACATTATGTTTTACAGAGTTAGGAAAGCAATGTTCAAGCCTGATGGTTCCTTACACAAAACACAATGTGCAGTCTCTTCCTCAGCCATAGTAAGGAATACAACTTCATTTAACACTGCAATCGCATCGATACCGAGTACCCACATTGCAGGTATCTTTATCGGTATCGGGACTGAAAAAATGGAATCGTGCCATGGCTTTGGTCAACATCGTAGTGATAGGCAAATCCTCCATAAAACAATTCACACTAAACTATGTTTGCTAATGTGTCTACAGTGTCCATGTTAATCTATTCTACATGCATGGTTTGATTCTTGGTGCTGTGGTTCACTGACATGTGTCGTGTTAGAATATCCTGGCGGAGTTCGGCCAGCAGGGAGCAGAGACCGAGCCACAGCTCGGCCAGAGGCAGGGTCCTGACCAAGCTGAGCTGGAGTCGCCCACAATGCATCTATCCCCCAAGGAATCCTGGGATATGTTGGTGCACACCGACGTAGACTTCAGGTACTCTGTGAGCTCTGAATGTCAACAAATGAAGTTAATGCTTCCACATCCCCCTCCCAACCCATTATAAGTAATCTACACCTTATCTTACTGTTTATGTAAGTGGGGGAGGATTATAGAGGAGGGTGGGGGTAAGGGTGAGCTTTTAACTTGACAGCTACCATTCGCCAGGAACTACCTGGCGCATGAGGCAGAAACTATGTCTGATTGGACGAGAGCCAGGGAGGCTGAGCAAGAGGCAGAGCAACTAAAAAGTCTTCTTGAGCCAAACACAGCGCCCCTTGTGGACGACAGAGAGGACATGTTGCCAGAGGACGAGAGCTGTAATGTAAATATATGACCTTTGACCTTTGTAGTTAAAAAAAGGTTTGTGGGACAGACATTCAGTGCACGTATAATACGCACATTCATTTGTGCATTTACTGTGTGTGTGTGTTTTAGGGTTTCCAGGGTTACGCCATGGGTGGCGTGCCGGTCCAGGTGTCCGGCTGGCACCAGCAACTCTTCCCCTCGGACGGAGGGGTCATCACCGTGGAGACGGTCCGCTACGGCCAAGGTACCAGGTGTTCTCCCTCCATAGACCAGTATATGCATGAAAACGACTACGTCAGCGCACCAAGTTGCTTGTCAGTACAGCCCTCGGGAGCACACACTGGTTATTTACTTAATACAAGCACAATGCTGTATCACTCTGGCTGGAAGTATTCATTTCAAATGCATACATACACTTTAGAATAATGGTACATATATTAGTAACCATACTACTGTAGGTGTCATGCTTGTTTACAATATACAGTATGTGTAAATATGGCGTCCCAAACGGGATGCCGTGGAATGCCTCATCGTAATGAAATAGGGTCCTGTTGTTTATTGGAGGTCCTAATCTGACAAAAGTGGCTATGAGGAAGGACAGGCATCAATTCCATACACACATTAGCCACGATGTGAAGCAGACTCCCTCTGAAGGTAAGAGAAATTCTCCCTCCGCCACAACAACAACAACAACAACAACACATACTTAAACTAAGAAATGTATTTTATTTGATACATTACTTAAATTAAAAAGCTATCTTAGTTTATACTGCTATCTAGTGACGTACTGTAGACGCATCGGCGCCAATGTTAGCCCTAATGGCGGGAAATGGCATTGCCTACTACTGACCACACAGTATTGATCAGTGTAGTGCTGCTGTGTGTTTCATAATGTGTGTGTGTGTGTCTATCAGGTGTTCAGCCTGTGAAGAATAAGGATGTCAGGCAGGGTTCTTTCTCGGCAGTGCTGCAGAATGGAATCCGTCTCTTTTTCAGCCACCAAGGAGCCACAGAAGAGCGCTCCACAGGTGCCACACGTTGTACACCCACAAACCAACATTGCATCATGCCTCTGTGCCATGACACCCCCGGCTGTGGTAGAACCCTGATGTTTTAATTAAGGACGGATCAGTCTGCAATGTCGTAAAAATGAAGATGTTTTCCTACCAGAGAGTCCACAGTCGGAGGAGAGCAGAGACCCAGGCAGCACCGGCCTCAGCCTCTATGTCCCCAACGGCCTCCTGCTGCAGATCTTTCTGGAAGATGCAGGTCAGTGTGGATCATAGCAGTAGCCCGGGAAAGTTCATATTAGGGGTGCGCAATATATCGACTCAGTATCGTTATGGCAATATCACATTGAGCAATATCGTATGGGAGTTTATTTATTTATTTATAAAAGTTTATTTAGTGGAGAGATGCGTCCATTGGCTGTTTGGCTAAGTTGTGTTTGATTTAGACAGAACAGTAAGATGTGTGGCTGAGGAAGCCAATGACATATTAGAGATGGAAGTGGAAACATCAGTGGCCAATAAGAATGTCTCCTCGGTAGCTCGGAATTACTGTCCAATGTCAGTTGAAAACATGTTATGAATATATTTTGATGCATTTTCCCATAGCCTTTGTGTTTTCACTTATGTTTCAAATATATCGATATTGCAATTTTCAAGATCAATTTTACAATCCATTCAGAACCTCCAGTCAACGGCTCCTTGCAGCAGCATTACGTTAACACTTCTGCTGAGGCGGCTGTTGTCAGTGCCTGCCTGATTGTCTGTGTGCTGTGCGTGTGTGTGTGTGCAGAAGCTCCAGCTGGTGTAGGACACGTGGAGAGGAGCGCTCGCCCATACAGCCCAGCTACTGGAGGGGAATCGGACCCCAGCAAGTTGATCAGAGGCCCCGCGGGTGAGACGTGTGGTGGAGGCACACTGCTGCTGCATGTTGTGCACATGCGGCCAAAAGGATCTCAGGCTACACTAGCTGGGTTTTAGACGGACACGTTTTTTTGTCTTTCTGAATGCAATCTTTTCCCATTGACGGTTTCGGTTTCCCTGTTTAAACGGGATGTCACCGAACCGGGGTCTGGTGTTTACAGGCGCCGTTGCAACGTATCGGAATTGATGTTAAACATGCACACATTACCTAGCTCATGAACGTGTCCCGCTAGCAAAGTCGCGAAGTCCCGCTAACGTGTCCCGCTAGGCTTCTAGTTAAAGGTACGTCGGAGAGTGAGGCTGTTCGTGTGACTGGTGGTGGAGAAATGTACGGCTCCAGATGAAGTCACAGAGAAACGGAGAGAAATACGCACACACAGAGAGACGCGCACATGCCGGCCCTGGCTACCTTAACAGAGTATTGGTTAGGCTACCAACACGTGAGCCCACGTCCCCCAGCTCTCGCACGCACTCGCCCGCCAACAGAGCTCTGGCCGGTACTAACTCCCATTCACCTATTTGCGCACGTCGCAGTTGATTTGTCCGGACCGTTTACATGGTAGATTTATTCTTTCACTCAGCTCTTAAAACAAATTTTCTGATTCTCTGCTTCGGAATTAAATTTCGATCGAGTTGGCAGTTTCTCTTCTGATTGAGGTGTTTATGTAAATAATTTTCTTTCGGGTTGGGCTACTGATAATAATACATTATACTGTATATTACACATTATATGAAAACAGTTATTACTTGTTAAAGTGCATCAAATGGACATAAGAAGTTAATAAAGATACTGTGTGTGAGTGTGTGTCAGCAGAGCAGAGTGTGTTTGTTCGGCAAAGCTTTCCTCTGCTCACGGAACGCGTTTTGGGGAAGCTTCAGGACAAAATCCTCGCCAAAGAAGGGTCCCGTGTGATTACTATCAACGGAGCTGTGGTGAAGCACATGAGACATGGCTCCACTGAGGTGCGCACGCACACGCACACAGTCACAAGTAAACGTATTGCTTGATTTATGACACAAATTAATGTAAAGCCGGGGTGTTACTATACAGTAAGTACTTTGTTGTTACCTAAGTATTACACACTTTTTACACACTGCAAATATTTCAATTTAAAACAACAATGAACTTGTACTTTTTGTATTTAAGTACATGACTATTCTGATCATTACTTTTGAGACTTAAGTACACAGAAAAGTTCACTGAGGTAAAATCAAAATACTGTATTATTACTTGTCCTGTGACGTCACTAGCCACCTGTGGGTCACATCATGCTGCATCACTGTCACACACAGGTGCTGTATGCAGATGGGGGCGTGAGTGTGAGCTCAGACACTGGTCCAGTGGGCCTTTCTGATTCTGAGCCAGGGGAAAAACACACAGCTACAGCTACCGCTGGTTTGTTGTATTGATTTATTGTCAAAACTGTGTAGGATGGCGGCACCGTCTGGACACGCTAAGTAACTGCACCCTGTCATTGGTTTGACTCTCAGATGGCCTTTTAATTTGTCCTCCACTGTACAGTAGTTCCAGGAACAATCAAAGCTTTGTCAAGACAAGCAGAAAGCAGAACTTCTTGTTTTCCTGAGTACAGGTTGTACACTGGCAACAAAGGGCTACTCCACGGCAGCAGGACAGTTTGTTATGTTACCTAAGGCTTGAGTGGATTCATTTCAAGACTAATATAAAGTGCATATTTAGAATAAAAACAAACAAACAACCCCCCCCCACACACACACACACACACACAAATTAATATTTACCATAGATTCAGCTGAGATTAGTTCAACCAAACCGCTGTACCAGTTGTCACTACATTCTGGGCAAACACACCTCGCTTGTGTTGCAGTACCACTGCTCATTGTATTAGCTGAGTGTGTGTCTTCAGTTGTTTTGAATACATGTGTTATATTTGTGTTCTATCTGCTTGTAGGCTCACCCACACCTGAGAGAAGCTTCTGGAATGTGACAACACCCCCGGGAGAGCGCTTCTGCACCATAGCGAGCACAGACAGCCGCATCCCCCTCGCTCCTCTGCTCTCGCACCAGACCACAGACTGCATGACGCCCACAGTGAGTGGATCCTACCCAGGAAGAATACTCTAGAACAGGTCAATGCTTTTCACTGGAGGGGACATTACGTCAGAGAGCATCGCGGGCCACGTTACGTTTTGAACCAACATGCTTAAAAACACACACACACCAAAATCGCTGTTAACTGTTAAGTATGCATATTTCTTCATTATCTGACTTAACTCACATTCATTTTAACAATGGTTTTTTTGCGCAGCAGTAAATAAAGGAACGTGATCTGGAGAGCTCGTCAAGTATTGCGTATTATTCTTTTTTTAAATGTTTGATGTATAGCGGCCCGGTTAGAATGTCTCAACAGGCCGGATATCATTTTTGCCAGAGACTAGCGGCCCCGCTATCCCCCAGAGGTGCTAGAATCATAACAGCCCATAATATTATTTGATAGTATTTTAATATAGGTCAGTTGGTAGCAGTATAGATCAAAGTAATGTATAAATGGTACTACTAACAATTAGGGTTAAAATATGCTAATTGTAATCATTTAAAAATGTTATTTTATTTCTGACCCGCTCCTCTGTGTCTCACGACCCCCACTTTGAGAGCGTGCTGTATATCGGCATGTTACAAGGTAAAGCCTCCTTACATGTATTGACATTGATTGGCAGGTGCTACGCTACCGAGAGGACTTTGTTACCATCACAGAGGAGCTTAACGGAGACATTGCTGTGGAGCATGCTGACAGAACCCAGATCACCGGTGGATGGCAAACACTTCCACACACACGCACACACGCACGCAAACCTACTCGTTAATCTGAACCCTGTGTGTGCTCTTGCTTTTCCAGGGAAGACCCTGAAAGACCCCGCCACAGGTAAAAGATTCCTGGTGGAGAGAGAGGGCTGTGCTGCCGTGGCGATGTACCCTGGCAGAGGCTCCGCCCACATTTTTCTGGCAGATGGCACGGTTGTCACGGCAAATAGCCGTGGAGCCTTTCAGGTTGATGGCAGTTGGCAAATAATGGGATTAATGGCAAAAAATTGATTAAAGGCACTTGCACTTATAGTCGTACAACGCTAAATCACCATTTATACTCTTATATACTGATTTATTATATACTGAACTATTTTTAAGCTGTTAATACAGTAATGCCTGTCCAATCGGACTGTTGTACTACAGTAGTAACTGTATTTCAGTTCACCTTATCTTCAAATACAGAAGTAAATCCGTCTCACCTTAGCTACATTACAGAAAAATACAGGCACATGTTATGTTAAAGTATTTTGTACTGGGTGGCTTACAAGTGAAAGAAAATTGTCTATTGTGTGATGACGGGACATTCCCCCACAAGAACAGTTGCATTAGATAAGATGAATAGCACTTATCTGAATGTCTGAGTCTCTGGGCGTTTCAGTAGAAATAAAAACCAAAAGCAATATTGACTATATATATTATTCAGTAGCAAAAACACTTTGTGTGCATGTGTGTTAGGTGATCCCTGCCAGTGGAGGGAGCCTCCAGATTCATCCAGACGGGATGTGTGTGTACTCGTCTGAACCCACTGGGTCCCCCGGGGCCAACAGCGAGACCCCTGGCCGGCAGCCGGGGTGCTACTACATGAGCCACACCCATAAGGTTGCCTGCATCGTCACAGACCCAGCAGGGACCCTCTTCCAGGTGGGTTACATGCTCACTGGTGAGCTGCTCTCACTCCTGCCTAGACCAGGGGTTCCCAATTATTTCAGCTCACGACCCCCCAAAATAACAGTGCCAGAGACAAGACCCCCGCTATCCCCAGAGGTGGTAGATGCAGTCATAATATTGAAAATATTTTAATATAGGCTAGTAGCAGCATACATCAAAGTAATAGTATAAACTGTATGACTACTATCAATTATGGCTAAAATATAGTATTTCTAATCATTAAAATGTTAATATACAATTATCTGTGTCTCGCGACCCCACAGGGGGACCTGACCCCCACTTTGAGAACCACTGCATTAGCCCATCATAAAACAATGCGTCTGATCATATTCAGGGTTTTTCCAGGCATACATTTATATATTTTCTTGTTATTTCTGACCATTTGATAAACAAACATGTCTATCATGCTTGAAAAACTGAAACCCTCATTAACAGAACTGGTGCTGGTGATGTTCCTTTGGGGGGCGCCAAAGAATCCTCTATGCAGGAAAGCCCCTGTTATTGAGACATGGTTCATACACTGGTTCATACAGCAGCTGGCTGCTGTGCACGTTGGCCTGCAATAGAGACGTGGTTGTTGGCCATTCAGCCACCTTCATCTATTATCAGAACTACAATGGCGTGGTGATTATTTATAAGCACAGCCACTAGCACACGATTGGACCACCTTCATCCGATGGTCTCCATGGTAACCAAGCTAGTTTATAGGGCTGTGTATTGGCAAGAATCTGGTGATACCGTACGTATCACGATACAGGGGCCACGAGTCAATATATTGCGATACTGTAAGCAGGGCGATAAATTGCGATGAAAAGGCGCAGTGTTACCCACAGACATGTTCACACGCCTGGAAAGGACATGACAACTCTGTGTGTGTGTGTGTGTGTGTGAGTGATTCAGGCTCAACACCATCTTATTTTTCCAGACAAAGTATACTAGGAAGACATTAGGAAATACAGAACAGGATGAAGAGAACAGGAGTGGCATTGGTCATTGTCTGGGTGGTTTAGGCATGACGCAGCAGTTACCTTTCATGCGGCTCTCACAAAGCATGCACAGTCTCTCAGGTTTGTCAATACAATATCTATGATGTTCGCCAAGGTAGGAAAACTGTCCAAAACTGACGGTTTATTTTTAATTGTCGCTGGCCCATGTCTCTTTTGCCATCTCAGTAAATGTGATGAACTCTTCGTTCGTCTGTAGCAATGAAGCTACAGTGTTCTTCTCTTAGTATTCCTAATTGTTGATTTTAAAAAGGTGTCTATTTTAAACATGAATATAGCAGCAAACAACTACTATTTTCTATGTAAGGATATAGCGTAATATTGTCCTTAGCAGTGTGTTGTAATCCAATCCGATCTCATCTTTTTTTTCTTTACATAGTGCTGGCGTTATAGCAAAGCGCGCATGTGTGGGGGCAGCAAACTAAGTGTTCTTGTTTGGCTGAGAAGCTGGTGCGCCTAGTGTGCATCTAGTTGCAGAAAGTATATATATATAAAAAAAAGACTAGTCTACAGAACAACTGTAATAAAGGCTGAAAAAACATTCTCCGATTTTACTCCTCAAAGGAAAAAAAACAAAACCGCAATATGAACCGAACCTCTTGCTCAAAAACCGAGGTATGAACCTTGTGGATTTGGTGAACCGTTACACCGCTAAATGCTAATGTCTGGCGCTGCTGCAAGAAATAACAAACACTTATGTAAACTTGCTCAGGGTCTTCAGCTGGAAATGATCTTTAAACTCAATCTGGTAACAAGCATCTTTCCTCTCTTTTGAGGCTAATGTATTTTGTACATGGTCCCTTTTACAAATAAATTGAGTTAAACTTAAGTTGAGTTTAACTTGAGTTAAACTTATATAAAAGCAGTCCAAAAAAGAGAAATGTTATAGTATCGTGAACCAAAATATTGCGATACTCAGGTGTATTGATATTTTCTTACACCCCTACTAGTTTACCACCACGAGCAGTGAACCAATGTTTTAATTGCATAATATAGCATACAAAATATATTAATATATTTTTAAAAAGTGTGTATTCAAGTCTATCTCTCCTTTTGAATGCATCTTCTCTCAAGGTTCAATTTGTCCATGTGTTAGTTATAAATTATCTCTACCTTTTCATGTGCATCTGAGCCATGCAATTGTGTGTGTGTGTATTTGTATGTGTGTGTGTGTGTGTGTGCTAGGGTGGTGTGCTTTTGTTACATTGGTGGACAGTAGTTCTTTCAGATCTTAAACTGATGTCATTATATACCCCCTGGGCCCTGTGTGTGTGTGTGCTAGGGTGGTGTGCTTTTGATACATTGGTGGACAGGAGTTCTTTCAGATCTCAAACTGATGTCATTATATACCCCCTGGGCCTTGTGTGTGTGTGTGTGTGTGTGCTAGGGTGATGTGCTTTTGATACATTGGTGGACAGGAGTTCTTTCAGATCTTAAACTGATGTCATTATATACCCCCTGGGCCCTGTGTGTGTGTGTGTGTGTGTGTGTGTGTGTGTGTGTCGCAGGTAATGCAAAATGGAAAAGTGTGGACACAGATTTCCAACCCATCTGGGAGATTCCTGGGTCTGTTAGATGGCGTAAAGGACGAGGATATGGATGTAGGGAAGGCCAGACTTCCAGTGAAAAAAGCACTTAGTCCACGGTACATTGCCATACATACTGTGTGTGCAGTGTGCACTCAAAGAGACACAGAGTTGCACTTTGCTCTATTGTGCTTTAGACCAGTTTTCTTTGTTTACTGTCAAACTGTATATTGAGCTCTATGTTGGTTAGTTACCAGGGCAGCATACACCGGTAACTAACTACCAATGTCAAAATCAAAAGCTATTCATGTGGGTTGGATGTGCATGCTAGGCTGTTTCTGGTGCATGAAGATGGCTCTGGCACTGAGCTGCCCAGCTCAAACCCTACCATGAAACTGCTTTACCGGGATAGCAATCGTCCAACCACACACACGATGAAGGAAAGCCTGCCTGAGACGCAAGGTACACTCTAGTCTTGCTACCGGCGTGTGGGGAGGGGAGGGGGGGAGGGGGGGGGTTAGTTTAAGGTGTTTGCTAGAACATCCTGCTAGAAATTATTTGCCATTCAACTTTTGTGATTTTGAATATGTCAATCCATGTCTTTGTGTTGATTTTTCAATTTTATCGAATGTGGCATCTGTGATGTTGGATGAATGCTCATAGTTGGGTGTCATTTTAATTAGGCCAAAACATGAAAACTTTAAGAAATTAAAAGTCTTCAATTTAGGCATGAAATGCTTATTTCTTTTTGTCTTACAATAACAGATATTTTTTACTTGTTTTCAAAACTTTTGTCAAGTAAAAGGCTCTTGCTCTATTGGCACATCATTTTGCATATTATAAGTCATATTTTCCCCATTTTTATATATTTATTTTTTCAGAGATCTGACTTCAAGCAGTGTTGTTCTCACATGTTACAATAGGGCCAGGCATCGCAGTTTATCAATGCGTTCATGTTGCTAGGTGGGTTTTGCATCAGCGTACTACTGAAGCCAAGCCACAGAAGTGTCTGGTCCCACTGGTCGCACGGGAAAAAGGAAAGTATCGTCCCTGCCAAACTCAGGGACCGGGACTTGGATTACTTTTTAATGGAAGAGGTACGCACAGCCACGCCATCTCAATTCCAATCAATGATTAAAGATGTATTTGTAACTTCTATATTTAGTTTTTGTATCTTCCATTTAAAAATGTACTAGCTTCAGTATTGTCATCTGCCCCTCACTTTCAAAGACGTACTTCTAGCTTCACTGTTTGTATTTGTTCTAATTAAGTCAGAGTTCTTGACCAGCCTAATGATATTAGCAGTATACATCTACAGCCCTCTGCTCTACCAACTGAGCAAGGGAAGAGACCGGCAGAAAAGAACCATGTTAATTACTGCATGAGAGATAATTAAAATATAGTAGGGCGATGGGTTTAGAATTATTTGGTGTTTATCCTTGAGCCTGGCCTACAGCTTTGTGGTTGCTATGGGAACCAGGTTGCTAAAATCCACCTTCATTATTTAAATTGTTATATACTCAGATTTTAAGTGGGTTCTCCAGCCTTTTTACTGGCTTTGAATCAATAATTTGACTGATCTGTAGTCATTACATAAAATATAATTGACAATTTACATTCACTGAGCAGAAAAAAAACAACAAAAAAAACTCAAGGCTAATTGAGTTTTTTGCCTATAAATAGGCCTATAAACAATACCCAACTTTTCTTAACATTTACCTTTTTATCTGTCCAAAACATTTTGAAATACACCCCAGGCGAAGAAACTAGGTCCTCCAGTTAGTAAGAACGTGGTAGCTGGTCGTATTCTTTTTGGTCGGACTCAACCTGCCCTTTCACCTCTTCCCCGGAGGACCCTCGACATACTCCTGGATGCCTTGGAGCTCAGAGAGCAGCAGCACCACCTGCTGGACAATATGGGTTGTACAGTGTCCCAGGCTAGTTCTCAGATACACACAGAGTAGCAGTCATGGAAGGAGATGAAATCCTGTCACACACACAAGACAATTGAATGTTTTTTTCTACACAAAGACATTGAGATTTGAATAAATATCCACTGTAAACCACACTGACTATTATAGTATTCGTCTCATTTTAGTTTGATATTGTATCATTCAAGTATATTATTAACATAAACTATTTTAAACATTAAATATTTGTATTGCTTGATTTGTAAAAGTATGTAAAAGTAAATAAAGGACATCAAGGGCAATTTCACCAATGCTCTTTGTAAACTAGAATGCTGACTAGTCACTTCAACTGTCAGGGTGTCAGTATTTGATTACCTGTTTTGCATGTTTGTGTGCGTTGTATCACGGTAAAGGTACCTCTTTAGACCCCCCACGCCTTCTCGTTTTGAACATAGGTATTCATTCATTGGCATTACCCCCAACAGTTTGTTTGTGTAACATCATACATTTATGCATTTGAGCATTGTACACGTTTCTACAAATTACAAATCTGTAGGCCTACTTGAGTGTTTAGTTATATGTAATTATAATATATGTATTATGATCGATGGTATTTCTAAACGTAACCGTACGTTTAGAAATACCATCGGTCATAAATGCTTAGCCTACTATCGCAGAGTGGCCTCACAAAGGTCTTTCGCGACCACCAACAACGGAACAGTCAACTTTTTGTTATTTATAGGTCAGTTAGTTGCGGTTATATCGTGAACACTTCACAATTTAAAATATAGCTATACTGTGATTCTCCCAAACCCACTGCTTCCATGTTTTTAACAACGTAAATAAAAGCATTTGAGCATTTTACATTTCCACAAATTACAAATCTGTAGGATTTGTTTTCTTTATCTCCCATTTATGTTTAAATGACAGGTCTGTTGTCTACATATCTGTTATATTTTATTAACAGGACTGTTACATCCTGCAAATAAACCAATGAGAAAAAAAAGTATTAAACTGGCTTTAATTTGAAAATGTATAGAAATATGTATTCATGGGAATTTGATTATTTGTCTGCCGGCTACCCATCAAGTACTTAAATGATAAAATACACACATAAATATACTGTAGCCTATAGTAGGTCATTTGTCCTCTGTTTACCTTGGATTACTTGTCCTTCATATCAGAAGCTCTTAATGATGATTAAGACAATAGTTATGTGATGATAATAACCGGGTTAAAGTGTGATATCGATGACACTGTGATATTGATCATTTACCACACATTTCTAGTACAGGAAAAAGTGGCAGAGAATTTGATCTGGCAAATTGTGCCTCCTATAACGGCAAAGGAAACATGAATATAACATGCGGTGTAATTAGCTCTGCAAGTGATTTATAGACTACATAAAGCATTTTATAGGGCACCATATAAAAAAATTAAAAAAAGTTTTAAGTTGTGGTCTACACGTTCTTAGGAACGCGACAGGTGGTAGTAGACTTCGTATATGGTTGTTTAGTGTTGAACCACCAAATCAATCAATTTCTGAACCTCATCCTCTCAGCTTTAACACAAGCCTTGCAGTGTGCTTACACATTGATTTGTCTCTACATTTGAATAATAGTGTTATTTAGAGTAGGCTACACATACTTTGTATTTGCTTTTATTATATATTTTTTACCGAATGTTTGCTTGAAATGCTTTGTAACTGCGCCCTCTATCGACGAGATGGCAAGCACGAGAAGCAGAATCTGCTATTTTGGAATAAGCAAAACTCACTGTAGTTTTTATTTAATTAGATGCCAGCAACAATGAGTGCGGGTATGCTAACAAAACGTGGGAAAACAAAGGAGCCTGCACCTTTTCGAGGTGAAACCTATATTTAACTCAAATGTAGGTGTATTTCCTACAGATTGCTAGATCCTGTAGTTTTGTTTTGCAGCCGTGTAAGATTAGCCTGCTGTTTTCTGTGGCTTGCTATACGGTTTATGGGTTTGCTAGATGAGGATAATAACATTTCTAACAATCTCCTTGTGTACAACGATGTAAATTCAATTATGGTAACATTTTTTTTATTTGAAAATGTTCTTTTTGATTATCACACATTGACAGTGTGGTTTGCTTTGATTTATATTTTATTTTTGATAACCTACTGTGCTTTTTCTACAGCAGTCAATATCATAGGCTACTACTTGGTTTTATTTGAGGGCCAGCAAATCAATTCAATGTAGAACATGATACGTTTTTGAAATATGTAATGTATTCATATATATATTCAATATATTGCCTCTTATTTGTAAGGAAAAACACTGGCGAATAACAAGAGATATGTGAGTTGACAATGCTGGAATGGAATGCACGCTGACATCCAGAGCACATGCTATCTACCATAGAACTATAGAGAATGTAGGCCTACTGTACATACAGTATGCTTCCTACAGAATCTAAGACAGCTACCATGACCCCACAAGGTAAGCTACAGTAAAAGTAGGCTACACTAATGTATCAATCTATCTAGATAGTTTTATTTTCATATTTTTATGTTGGTGAAATAAAAAGAAATGCATCAACGTGTAGAAATGTTTTTGCTGTCTATGTTGTATTTACTGTACTTTTCATTACATTACATAAATTGAGGCTACTGTAATTTGGCTTTCCCATACTTTTGATTAATAATAACATTTGTTTATGTATTAGCCTATAATTAGTATAAAAACCAATATTTCTTTATGTAACAAACGTCTACAGTAAATTATGCTTCCTAATACAGGGACTGTTTTACACCAATCTGTTAAACAAATACTAGATCAAGTCTTAAATCCTACTGGTTTAGCCTATCTTATAGGGGACAATATAGGATTCATCATTGCATTTTGTTAATACAAGGTATATTATTATAAATCTACGTGTTGGTGTCCTCATTCCTGCCGGCTAATTTAGATCACGACAGTTTATACATATTTTGAGTTTTGGCTCTGGTCTCCAATAATATATACTATAATACATATATAATATATGTGCTAGCACTGAAATGATTGTGTTTGCGAAATATGTATTTCAAAGTGTAATGGTCTTGTATTTAAGGCTTCAAATCTTATTGCGCTTGTTTCAAGATAACTGATGAAAAGACAGACTTGCTGCTTAAATATGTTTTCAAGGACTGATATGTAATATTCTCTCACAAATGTTTGTGTGTATAATTGTTAAGATTTTCTTACTTACTTTGTTATTTTTTGGCAGGGTGTTTTTTTGCTTTGTGTTGAGAGGCGAAGACTCCTTCAGGTAGGCATTTAAAAATACAAATAATCTTGGAGCCCTGTAAAACCATCTGTCGACCAGCAGACCTCTGTTATAAACAAGCTCTAGGCTACTGATTTACAGTAATGGCAGGAAATGACTTCACAGTGACATTGAATATACTGTATATTATTGTGATGTGTATACTGGTATTTATTGATGTTGGGGCTTAAAGTGTAAGCCAGTCATAAAGTATTAACAGTCAAATTTGATACATTAAAAGTATACGAAGCGGAAACTAAAAGTCACCCTCTCACCGTGGTTTCAGGAGCAGACACAATACAGTGCCGTCACTTCGCCGCGGTATCGCCGGGGAGGTTTAGGGTTCAGTGTACCGGGAATTAGAGCACCTCTCGCCCCCACGTTTACGAAACCCAACCATGGTCTCGCCATACACAGTCATGACAAACTCTCTGTCTGAGTATGACACCACACATACATGCACACGCAGAGAGACCCACACCATTTACATGTATCACGGTTGTCATTAATAGCCTATATATGGAGTCTGCATCACACAGGAAAAATAAAAATGTTTTTATTTGATTGTGTCTTACCCTACCTAATACATACATATAGTTACGTTGAAAAATACCATTAGTCCTAAATGCTTAGCCTACTATCGCAGCGTGGCATGACACACAAAGGTCTTTCATGACCACCAACAACGAAACAGTCAACTGTACATTGTTATTTATAGGTCACAGTGCTTCAGTGTTGGTAGCGGTGATACCATGTGAACACTGCTCAATTTAACATATAACTTTACTATGATTCTCCCAAACCCACGGCATCCATGTTTTCACAGTAGTTTTGCTATTATGTTGTAGATAGTTTGTAGTTTACTGTATGTGTCAAAACAAATCTAGCAGAAGCATAACTTGTGCACCCATAAGGTAAGGTAAGGTAAGTTAACCACATTAAGATACATAGTGGAAACTCTTCAAGTAAATTAGCACAATGTAGACGGTTTTTATTCTATGACCGACAGTATTTATTAGGTGTCATATGTGTCTCTCTAGAACAAGGGAGGTCCGAGATCAGTGATGTTACATGTTGCATGAGTGTCGAGGAGAGATGCAGTCCAGTTTTATTCTTTTGTCTTTAACAGAGGAACATAGGAGATTTGAGCCGACAACTTTCCGAACTCAGGGCAGACACTAAACCACAAGACCACTGAGTTTCTTAGCTTTGCCATGAAGAGTGTGCTACATTGTACTGACTACAGGAACGTGTGCAGACATTTCTTTTGTCTACTTCAAATCTACACTAGAATAAAAGGAGCTATTTTGTTGCAATTTGTAATCCTAAAACTCACTAAATGTAACAAATGGGTCAAAATTATAAGACTCACTTGACTTGAGAGAGAAATAGAATAGAGTATTGAGTGTATTTATTAGTTGCAGGAAAGAAAGTGGTAAATAAAAATAACAACACACATGGGCATACTGTATGCATGTGTTGTCCATGTGTGCTTTGACCAATAGTGTCAGTGTGCTTTCGATTCAAATCCAAACACGGGTGATAGTACAGATGGTGGCTTTCATGAGGACTAGAAGCAAATTACTGCTTCTACTTAGAGACATTACACTACAGTACATACTGTGTAGAAGCCCCCTGTTCGATTTATTCTACTTATTTATTTGAAATTGTAAATGACGTGTGTTTTTTGTGCATGTGTGTGTGTGCCTGCCCGCCTGCATGCGCATGTGTGTGTGCATGTGCGTGTGTGCGTGCGTGTGTGTGTGTGTGTGAGTGTGTGAGTGAGTGTTTGTCTTTGAAAATGCGTTCAAGTGAAGGAGTGCAGCTCTTCACATTCATTGTGAAAGTGTGTGCCTCCATGTGAGGATGCGGTGTTTTCTTTGCTCCGCTTGTGTGGCCTTTGTCTTCAAGATCATAATGGTGCGGCTGAGCGATCTCTCTCACACACACACACACACGCACGTGCACGCGCACACACACACACACACACACACACACACACACACAGGCTGATGTGTGAAAGGTCACAGGCTTTGAAAAATCTCCAACAAACTCTCTGTCTCTCTCTCTCTCTCTCTCTCTCTCTCTCTCTCTCTCTGTGTCACTTGCCCCTTTGCTCCCCCCCCGCCTCTCCCTCACCTGATCTGTCCCTCACTCCGTCTTAGAACCCACAACCACCTCCCCGTCGACACGCCTCCTTTCCATCCCTCTCACGCGCCTACACAGCATTATCCTTCTGACACCGACGTGCATGCCAGCGCCGTGACAAGCTGACAGGTAAGAAGTGATTCACTTGTTAAGCAATTCAGCTCTTACTTGTTCTACAAGTTACACGTTACGCTAACGCTGTGTGGTAGAGGGTTATTCAGCGCTGCCAATATCAGGGGACCCTAAGTGTATAATGTCAGGTCAGTGGGTGACCCATACCCGTTTTAAAAGCGGCCATTCGACATAATGAATCAGGTGAGCTCAGAGAATAATCACTTAAAATGTCTACGCAGCCATAAAGTGAGGGCGATTAGCTCCAGTAAAATTTGTCAGCCCTACTCGTTTAACTTGCCAAGTTGCATTTATGTTGACTTCAGTCTTCTGTGAAATTTAGCATAGACAATATCTTTGCAACTCTGTCTCTTAGCACGTTTTCATGCAGCGTACACTAGGGTATCTCAGTATGCCGTCTGTGATCTGTGATTGAAGATATGTTTTGTTGGCAGTGTTGTTCAGCCATCACAACAACACTAAAACACAGGCCGGGTAATCTCTGGCTAAGATCTCTGAGCCACAACAAAACATGTAACATGTTAGTGAAAGCGATGTTTAGGTTATACAAATGACCCTGTTGCATAGCAGCATCGGGTTTGCCCCTCAAAATATGTGATGGGGTTTATGTACTACTTGCCCGATACCAAAATGATCACATGGAAGTCATCTGGGATTCATTTTCTAATCCTTACATTTGTGCATCTTATGCATGTTTACCCTGATCAAACGTTTATTACTCTGATATAGTGTTCTAGTGCTGTATACTGTATATATGTGAGTTTTATTGCACATTGGTATCAATGTGTTTGGATGAGCCACAGCTATTTAATTGTTTTTGGTGACTCTATTTTTGGTCCTTGCGGTGACCTCCTTTGACATCTGGAGAGAGAATGGGGGCAACCACCTCTTTTATTTTGTCACTTCGACCTAAACCTGCGTAATACGGCTCAACTGCCAAAACATCTGTTTTCTTTGTTGACAGAGGACTTAAGAAGACCGTACACATCAGTATGAGAAATAAACACAGTCCATAAAATATGACAATATGTTAGGTTTGGAATTTGTTAGCTTCTAGTCAGTCTGCATCTGTAGTAGTATGTGAGAGGTACCTATACTGTAGAAAAAGACAACAATAAGCATTACATTATGTTATTGAATTTCTATGTCGTTTATGCTGCACTATGTACGTATATGTGTCAAAGGTTGTATGGAGGACAATGTTGCTCTGGTTAACTGTTGTAAATCTCAGGTATTATTAATCTATTCACTATTAACCTCCATTAATAGCAATAAACCACAATCTGCATGCATGTTAAATGACTGAAAGTCTTCATGAGCATCCGGGGAACCTCATAATGTATTTAAAACATGAATCAGTTTTAATTAAGCAGGTTCAAGAAGCAAGTTATTTATCAAGTATATTTGAGCTGTAACGTGTTGTGAATCATTTTAATTTGCTTTGATAATGCCATAGCAAAATCATGGTGGTTAGTCTGCTTTAGCCTAATACTGTAACTCCTGTGTAAACGCTCAGTTTAGTATAGTTAGCATCAACAACAAATTGACAAAGGTTCTGATTTGTGTTATGTGTAAAATATCAAACAAAAAAGTTTTATATGCATGAATGGACTGAAAAGTGGAATGGAGATCGGACATGTTAACAGACAAGTTAAATAGATTGCTGTTATTTCTTTGCGTGAGGTTTAAAGCTGTTTAAAGTCCATAAAGCTAAACTTTATTTAACAAATTTGCATGCATACTTGTTTTATGAACTTCATGCCACAAATAGTTGATTTCAGATTTGTGTTTTAGTTATTTATCAATAGTCTCAATTTACATTTACATATAATAGTATACATATTCGTGGTGGGACTGGTACATGATTAGTGAAATATCAGTAATATGGATTCGCCTCTTTCATAAAACTATCATTGTAGAGGCCTAAATGGCATTATGTTTTATTAGGAAATTAGTAGTGGATGATTTTTAGAAAAGCACATCCTCTCAAACAGAAATTGCAATATCCCTTTGCAAACCAACACAACAGTATACAACCGTGTGCTTTCATTCATTATTACAACTTGGTAATTACGGAATACATTATGGAAAATGGATTCTCTGAATAAATAACAGCTGCTATCGACAAATGCACTTATTTTAAGTTGTTTTGGAGTAAACTGTCTGCTTAATTACGAAATGTACAGTATGTAATATCTCAGAATGATAAACAAAACAATGCCCTATAATAGCTGCACAACGGCAGCTAATAAAGTAAACCATGTTGTGTTGACAATCGTGCAAGGTGGTGTTTGTCCGCACTCAAATTACATTTCAATATTGTTCTTTAAAAGGCAGCGTTTGTTCTATTTGAATGCATGAAGGGGACGAACAGATTGCACATATTTAAAGCACAGTAGTATGTAGGAATATGAATTAATACTTTATCACGATACAATAAGATCAAACAAGCAAATGAAATCCATTGTTTATTATTTTGTCTGATAAAATAGATCAAAGTCTCAAAATAGAACATTTAACAAATGTAGCTGCGTTTGTGAAAAGAAAATGAGTTAGAGTTACGACGTGTCTACTCTTTAGTCTGTTTTAATGACTGAATGATAATTCATAGCTAGCGTGCGCGTTAACCTAATGCACACCAGTAAAATATAGTGTTTCTAGTTGCGGTGCTACACAGTAGCTTCCACGCGGGCCTAATGTTCAGCTCGCACGGTGCCCGTATATAACCGTGTTCGGCGGTTTAATTTCTCATTACTCTCATCCGCGTGGCACCTCCGCTCTCTCTCTTTCTCCGTCATCCCTTGTTTGATGGAGATGGTGACGGAAGACAGACGGAGAGACCGGGTCGGATGTAGAAATATAGACTGGAGGAAAAGCCCAAAAGCGGTGTGCGCTTTCCCCCCACCCCTACTCCCTGAGCTGTTAGGTTCATTTTCAGAGAATTCTAGAGAATGTTTCTCCCACACACACACACACACACACACTCCTCAATTACCCCGTCTTAACTCAATTTACATCCTTTTATTTGCATCTTTTATTTGCACTTTTTCAACTGTAATAGGTTTGCTTCAAACTACTTGGTGAGAACAGAAAAGGGACATTTCACAGACAAACTGGTTCAAGTTGACTAAAGGTAAAGTAGTAGTCCGCTCGTCTTTCCTACAGCAAAGTTTGCACCGTTATTGGAAGGACTTTTAACATGATGTTAATGGATACATTTTCCATATGATACGTATCGGGTTTTTTTTTTGGTAACGTTTTTTTTTTTCTTCTCTCAAAATGTTTTCCAAATAAATTGCGTATACTGCAAAGAAAGGACATTATTGCTTAAAATAAAGTACACAATAGTTTTGATACAGGTACGTATTACCATATCTTGTGCATAATAATTATGAGGTTTGCAGCAATGACATGTAGGCACTGTACCTGCGACCTCAAAATTAACATTCCCACCTACACACACTGTTACACACGGCTGCACATGCACACTAACAGAAATATATAGACAGTTAGATTTAACAAGTGTATCAATGTCATACAACATGTACAATTTCCCAGAAAGCAGCGTTCTAACTACTGATATTCACATAAGTCACAAGGCCTACATCATCCTCATCCACCATTTGTGTGGTACATTTATACCTTATATGTCAGAGCTGTACATCAATGTATCTCACTGAGTCTACCCAGTAGTCTCCCAGTGTTAAAAACACGAGGCATCTGTCCAGCAGTCCTCCCCCTTAATGGCTCCCCTCCTCCCACTCTACTGCCTCTGTTCTGCCTAGACCTTCACATATATAACCCCGGTCTCCCGGCCTTTCTGTGTGGAGTTTGTGTTGTTCTACCCCGTGTCTGCGTGGGTTTCCTCCGGGTGCTCCAGTTTCCCCCACTATCTAAAAACATGTCAGGTTCACTCTCCAGTCAGTATCACGTGACCAGAGACACTGGCCTCAATCTGGATTTGGTCCCCGAGCGCTGCACAGCGGCTGCCCACTGCTCCCTTGATGAATGGGTTAAATGCAGAGGATGAATTTCGCAACATGTATGTGTATGTGACAATAAAAGCACCTTCGCCTTCAGAGCTTTTAATTCACTTGCGACCACTAAGCTGTTTTAACCTTTTATTTTGCCTTGGTCGACAACATCCTCATTCTGGGAGCACATTGCCCTCAGACCGACTTCTGCATGATCATAGCTGTGACAGAAATGTCACTAAGTCTACATTTTTCCATGTGTGAACACAGGGTCAAAATAGTCCCTGGGGTCAGGTCGTCTTTAGATCTGCATTGTGAACATACTTTCATACTTAGTCTGCTCTTTAATCAGGGATACAAGGTAAAATAGAAACACAATCGCCACATAAACATCCAATATATAGACTTATTTTTTAAAGCCGTTGATTGCTGAACAGGCCTACTTTTAGTTATAACACTGCATGCATGAACATGTACAGTATCAAGTGTATAGTCAAATGTTTTCAATATGACAATAATAAAGATTAATTGCATTTTTTTCTCAAAATGTTAATATCTCTTAATTAATATATTATTTTTAACACAGACATTTGTTGTCAATTTTTACTCTCCACCAAAAAAATTGCCATTGTTACAGTTATTGGTAAATGCCCACTCAACTAATTAAGGCTACTTTGCCCATGTTTTATTTTAAATAGATGAATTTAAAATCTAATATTGTTATGTAGTCACTCAAAAAAAAATCATATAAAAATTAATTTTATTTCATTTTTATGTTGCGTTAAAATGAGCGGTAATTGAAGTACATTAAAGGTGTGATGCACATAGACTGTGTTTCCTTATAATCTTTTTATAATTTTATATTACAGGGGTTTTGACTATTTGTAGATACAAAATACCCAATGTAAAGTAAATGTCAAGTCTAAATACATTGTATTCAATGAAGAAATAGTTTTCACACATCCAGGGTTCTATTATAGAGCTTATAACTTACAGCTATAAAAATAGCTGGCAGAGGAAATACTGTGGCGTAGAGTTTTAAGGGCAAGCTTAAAGTAGTTTTAAGATGATCCAGTCCTACAATTTTGCCTGTGTGACTCCCACTACTACTGTACGATACGGTACTGTAACACGCTGAACCTTTCCAGTGTACTGTATTTAAAGCTCTCCAACTTCCAACCCAAAACCAACATATGTCTAATTTCACTACAGTAGCAACCTAGCTGCCAACAGCCACTTTCTAACTCATTTGGTATAAATATGTCACTTCCCGGCACTAGCCAGCTCACTTGCACTATTTTAGTTACACTATAGCATTTATTTATATGAAATCATTTGAGATTGTTTTATTTACTCTTTTAAATGCTTGTCATATTTACTATTTTAAATACTCTTCTTTGGCCTGTTTAACTACCTGCTCAGCTGTAAGGAGCAAGGTTGTCGCGTCGACCATTTAATACAGTACGTCGTATAGGACTATTCTACCTAGTGATCTTGTTTGCATGTGTGCATGTATGCATTTTAAGGACGCCATGCTGTGTGCATGTATGAGTTGAATACAATGGTTGTGTGTCTGTGTGCGTGTATCTTAGTGTGCTTTTAGTGTGTGTTTGTGCGGGGGCGACAGCAGGGTATTCAGAGGGTTCCCTGAGCCCTCATCACTCCCCGCTGCCTTCCTTCCTGTTTTGTCCTGTCTCACTTCCTGTCAGCTGACTCAGGCAGAGAATGTTGCTCTGATAAACAGCTCCGTTAACGCCCACACACAAACATATACACACTTATGCAAATATATATATATATATATACACACACTCTCTCACACAAACAAACACACACACGCACGCACGCGCACACACACACACACAAAGCATGTTTTCTGCTTCCTATTGCCATATTAACATTTGTCAAGGGTTTAATGAAATGGCAGAGAGACTAGAGAGAGAGAGAGAGAGAGAGAGAGAGAGAGAGAGAGAGAGAGAGAGAGGGAGGGAGAGAGAGAGAGAGGGAGACAGAATGAGAGAGACAGGGGATCCTGCCAGACAGAGAGAAAGAGAGGGTGAGAGAGAGAGAGAGGGTGAGAGAGAGAGAGGGTGAGGGTGAGAGGGAGGGAGGGTGATGGAAAGAGAGGCAGACCGAGGTATGAGGGCTGTATAGAGATAAAGATAGCTAGAGCAGGGAGATCCATCAGTGATCGCTTCCTCAGGATGTGGTTACCACGACAACGCGAAGCGGCGACAAACTACATTACCTCCTGGTTCCCTCTCTGACACCTGCGAAGGCGGCGCACGCTCGCTCTTGCGTTACCGAGCGGCGCGCTCACGCGCGCGTCCGATGGATGTATAGTGCAGGTAGCGCATGTACACGGATGTAAATGAAACTGCGTGTGAATGAGATCATACGTGTGTGTGTGCGCGCGTGTGTGTGTGTGTGTGTGCGCCTGTGTTATAGAGAACTAGGGTTAGTCGTTTGTCAAACTGAAACATTACAGAGAGAGAGAGAGAGAGAGAGAGAGAGAGAGAGAGAGAGAGAGACATTGCAAGACGATTCAGAGCGGGAAGTGAATGAAGGGGCCGTGTGGCGAGCGACACTTGGTGTGCAGAGCTCACACAGACAGACACACACACACACACACACACACACACACACACACACACAGTGAAAAGAATAAGGAAGGCCGGCGGCAAGAGATGAACGCGTACGGACGTTTGAGCGAGGAACAACTTGGGCACCAACAGCCGGTAAAAAAAACCTCAAAATGTGTGTAATCGTTCTCAGGTTTTTCTAAAGTCTGCTTCCATTCTCGTTAATTTGTTTTTCCTCTCCACCCCCCTCACTAAGTGTCTTATTTACTAACCAGAACCAGACAAGTGTTTTAAACCATCTCTAGAAGCGATTAGTTTGACAAGTGAGCACAGACTGGCCATCTTGTTTCTCGATCTTCATACGTCGTGGTTGCGAATGCAAGCGACAGGTCAGGGCATGTCGCTCTAAAAACGCGACCTTTAGAAAACAGAATGCACCTGATAATGTTAACTCTTAAACTCTTAAATGTTCTTTTAATCAACGCTACAATTGGTGTCTTTCACTTTCAAGGCAGCAAAGGTTTTTCGCTGTGCTTCCTCAGCTCGTCTCTTAAAAGCACTGTAGACACTGACCTTTCTTGTCAACAGGCCACATGCTTGGCTGTGGCGCGTCGAAAAAGCCGTACCAATTTAGACTTACTTTTTAGCAAACTATATACTATACTGTGTACTGTATGTTGTTTTACTCTTAATGTGCCCTTAATATATTATTTTACTATTTACTTACATCATCTGTTGTAATTAATAGTTGTTTAAACTGTTACAATAGTTTACATTTACATTTATTTTTATTTTTATTTCAAGTAACTGAAATGAATGTTACTTTGGGCTAAACTATATTTTCTACGTCCCTTTGCAGGTACTTGAGACAAACTAGATGACTCATCATGGACAACCACTCATCTACCCATTCTTCTTTCCCCAACTCCTTTCAACAACGGCACCACGGCGTCAACCCACCCGGCTCGCAGTGCCCCGACATGCAGTACCCGCCCAACCAGCCCCTCCCGGACCACCACGGCAGCGGGTCGGAGCAACCCGCAGCCTCGTTCCCACCCTCGAGCACCCATTTCAGCAGGGGCAGCGAGAGCAGCGTGGTCGAACGGGGCTACCAGAGCATGGTCGAAGATTGCCTGGGTGCCAACGGTAGCCTCGGAGACCCCCTGGATGGAGAGAGTGGGTTAGGGTGGTATTATGGCACCACCTGGTATGAGGGGAGTGAAAAGGAGCAGGTGTGGGATGAAGAGGGCAACTGCAAACACGCGGTGGGCGATTTTTGCCGCCAAGGCGACGCAGACGACGTGTTTTACGGGCGGGACCCCGTTGACAATTTTGCCGTCGTGTGCCGCGGCGCCAAGGACAAGGCGAGTTACAACAGTCACGCTAGCGTGAGCCCCGGCGAGACTCGAGACGGGCCACTCTACAGCACAGCCGCGGGTGACAGCTACTATGCAAGACAAAGCAGTCTTTATGGGAGGAATAACACCGCTAACAGCTTCAGCGATAGCAGCGTAGAGGACTGCAAAGCCGACGGTCACACGCTAAGGACCCACAGCTATCCGGGAGGGGAAGAGGACTCTCACCACGCTTCAACGTCCGCTGAATTAACTCCCAGGCCGTGGATAAGCCACCCCGTCTCCAGGCACGCCTCGGAGTGCGAGGACGGCCAGTGGAGAGGTGGCGCGGCCGCTCAGATTTTGGCCTCAGCGTACCAGACCCCGAGGTCAGCCGCAGCCGTGGACAGCGGCGGGGCGTACACTCAGAAACTGGACTCGTTTTCCGAGGCGTTCCTGTGCTATCGGAAGAGGGGCTTCCCAGTGATAGCCAGAGGGAGTTCTGCGGGCCGCATGTGGAAAGTGGAGCCAGGAAAAGGAGAGGGCACCGGGTCGGCCACACCGAGCCACAGCTGCGTGTTCGGTTCAACATCGGACTCCTACGACCCCTCATCCTCTTCATCCCCACCTGCTCTGCCCTCCCCCAACCCCCCGTCCCACTACATGCCTTCAGTTCTGAGCCCCCCGCCCACACCCTTACCCCCGCCCTCCCTATCTCCGTCCCAAATGGAGTCTCCGTTCAGCGGGGTGGGAACTTCTATGCTGGACGGGAGGGAATCGCTGGCTGGCGTACAGTTCTTCCCCACCAATCTGCAGCCTGTGGCCTCGTTTCACCCCTCTGGGATGATATGGAAGCTTCCTGTTCTGTCTCAGTGCCTCCCGCAGCCCCCAGGGGATTCCAGGAGCGTCGTCGAGGAAGGCTACAGGTCTTCCCACTGTAGCGACTACGGCAGCCTCACAGGTACAGTGCTCTGCTTTGGTTTTCTCCGAGAAGAGAAGCAGAATGTAGGCTAACAGAACTCGCATCACAGGTGCTCATGGGTTAGGTACATTTTAGATTAGGGTTAGGATAGTAGAAAATAGCATTTTACTTTTTGGTTGGTACATTGCATAATTTTTAAGGTGATTACTTTTACTCCAATTGTTCTTGTGTTATGTTCATTTTCCAAGCATATTGGTGGACTGAATTTATTCTGTATGTATTTTCTTTGATTTAATAGCCTTTGAACAACAATAGCATTACAAAAATGTTAAGTTAAATGAAATGAAATTAAATTAAATTGAGCGCGCCCATCTGAGCAGCATGCGTTCCTCGCTACCCCCCCAGCCTCCAGCACCTTCTCTACCGTTCCTTATTAACCACTTGCTCTTTCATGCACAGCTGTGAGCGGGGACAGAACCATGTTGTTCTAGCCCCTAATATAAAGAAGTGAATTGAATTAAAGCACATTTATTAAGTACACCCCCCCCCCCCCTCCATCTGCTCCTTGTCTTATCAGCACCTCATGGCCTCCAGACCCCAGAAGTGTCCTTCCTTCCCTCCTCTACCCATAGTCCGTCCCTCAATGTTTCCAGACCCTTCTGTGGCTCCAACAGGTCATCGGCCTGCCATTCTCACCACCCGCCCCCTCGCCAAGCTCCTCTTCCCAGTCTGCATTACAAGGCCGAGGAGGACGGGCAACAGCCTCACGTTGAATCACAGGAAGTGCTGACTCAGGTGTTCGGTCCAACACATCAGAAGGTACAGCAGTGTTTTCTGGCAGAACATTACTGGCATAATGTTCCCAAAGCCAGCGAGGCCTATTTAATTAACACGCACCTCTTTAAATCACACCGTTGTTCCGATAGAATGGCGGCCCGCCGATCAGCACCCGGACTCCGTTTCCCAGCATGCTTCAGTTTGACAGAGGCCACTACACGGCCCCACCGATCCTGAACCCACGGCGCACCGGGACAGGCCTCTACTCCTCCCTGTCATCCCTCCATCACAAGGCCAATGAAGTAGCCATGGGAGGGGCGCGGGAGGATGGCTCTTTTGTGTTGCCGTGAGTCGCCGTTTTTTTATGCAGCGTTCGTTTGCTTTTTGAAAAATCTTTGTCAAATGTTTAACTTCCTTTTATAGTCAAAATACCACACAACTTCAATGTAAGTGCACACGGTGAAGTTTTGAATACAATATTCTGCTTTGGCGTATTAACTGACAACTTATTTTTAGTTCCTTTGTATGTAAGTGCCACTTGGCGTGGCCATGTTGTCAACACTGCCATCACAATGCATTCTGTCACCGCAGGTGTGTCAACATAGGGCCTGACTTCCAGGCAGAGCTTCCTTCATGCCTCCTTAAGTGGGAGGAGTCAGATGAGGAATCTCTCAGGGAACAGTTGTTGTGGAAACCGTGGGCAGGGCTGGAAGAGGGCGGTAATTTACAAGATCAAGGTGAATCAAGAGTTATTTCTTTAGATTAGCTTCAGGAATAGTCAGTATATTAGTGCATTTGGATTTTAATGTAGGTTATTAATGCAAATAACCTTTACATTTTTAAAGCCTTATATTAGCCTTTGTGTGTGTGTGTTCCCAGTGGAGAGGCTGTTGTCTATGTGTAGTTCCAGTTGTCTACCAGGAGGGGGCAGTAACACAGAGCTGGCGCTACACTGTCTACATCACTGTCAAGGAGACACAATGGTGAGGGGAGAAGAACATGGTTATGTTTATCCAGTCATGATCGTCTTTTAGCCACTTATTTATCTCCTGCAATGTTGTCTTTCCAACTCTTCACCTTCACCTCACGTTCAGCTACTTTTGTTTTGACCTCACTGCATGCATCAACCGTCATGTCCTCCATTCCGTGTCCATCTCCATTCTCCATACCTCTCTGCCTCACAGGCCACGTTGGAGACGTTGCTCTTCTCCCACCCGTCACCATCTGGGGACTACCACTACTCTGGTAACGTCTGACCCGCCTGCCTGCCCGCCTTGGAATGTCTCCGCTCATTACTTTTAATCTTCCACACTCTCATTTTGTTCTCTGATTAATGTGTTTTGTTTTTAAACACATTAAAGCGTGATGTGACGCGGATAATGCACGGCACAATTGTTCTTCATCGAAAATGTGTGTGTGCGTCGGTGACTTTTAACATCAGGACCTCAGGAAAACTGTTACTTAACTCTTATTTCCGGAATTACACTTAATACACATACCATATAATGGATTATTATTTTCACATTTTGACTGAAGGATTAATATTATTCTGTCTCTCTCCCTATCCAGGTAGTAACATATGGTCAGACTCTGAGAAGGGGCTCTTCAGATCAGCTCTGGCGACATACAGCAAAGATTTTTCACTCATACAGAAAATGGTATGGCGCACACAACAACAGCCGTTGTGAATGTACATTTTGTAACACTTCACTGGTTATTGAGGACATGTTAAGCAGATTGTCTTTACTTTCCAAATCAACATGCTGAATGGGTTATGCTATGCAATGTCTGTCAAGGAGAGTCAGAGTAAATATTCGCCATTGATGGTGTATAATTCGTACACAAACATAATACCCTAGCATATTTGGCTTTGCCCCCAATCACCAATACATTATTTCAGACAAAGTTTCATTATATTTGAATGGGAGTGAGGCACACTGCAAAGTGTGTGTGTTGACCCCCAACCTGCTCTCTCTCACTTAGTTCTGTGTAAGAGACTATGCTCTAAGAACTGTGTGTGTGTGTGTGTGTGTGTGTGTGTGTGTGTGTCTGTGTGTGTGTCTGTGTGTGTGTTGCAGGTGAGGACCAAGAGTGTGTGTCAGTGTGTAGAGTTCTACTACCTAAATAACAGGCTCCAGGACAAACAGCGGAAACACAAGGAGGAGGAGGAGGAGCACTGCGGAGGTGGCGTTCAGCAGATAAGGGTAAAAAAAAACCCTGGCTCAAGAGCACCTGGGGTGTTTTCTCCCCCCCCCCCCCCCTCTCTCTCTCTCTCTCTCTCCCTCGCTCTCTCTCTCCCTCGCTCTCTCTCTCTCTCTCTCTCACAAACCATCTTTCACAAACAACACCCTCTATCTTGTCACTATGTCTTCATTGGTTGAAGCAGTGTGTTGTGCTCTTGAGTCATGTTTCGGTATAGCTTCTCAGGTTTCACACATACCCCGCCCCCCACACACACACACACACGCACACACACACACACATGTTGTGGTGTGATGAATAATGCTATGCACAGTAGCGGGGTAGTAATATAGCAAGACCATATGCATTTTCTCATCTTATGTAATTGCTGATATGTGAAGTCGCTCACCATAGGTATTATACAATTGGTGTGGTTTTTCTAGGTGCCACCCATCACCCAGGGAATTAACGCCCCCTTCGGACTGGAAAGGGCACTTCCTGTACCCCCATTGGCCAGTTTCTTTCCCTGTAAGCTGTGTGGCAAGTAAGTTGGAAGCAACATTTCCTACGTAGTGTAAGAGTTTGTTTTTAAGGTTTAGTCAGCTAGCAAGGTTAATGTAAGCTAATAACATTTTTGTGAAATGAAACAAATGTCTCCTCGCATTCCGCTAGCTTACCATTCTCTGTGCGTGTTGAAAAAATAATACGGTACATCTACACAGCCCTGGCTCCGTAAATAGGAACGTAAACCTAGTGGGGAACACCGCTCACGACAAATATGCCCTTGGCTTCGCAATGTGTTCAAATGTGGGACGGAGTTTCTGAGGGAGTTTGTTTTGATTTGAACTTTTAGATAACAGGCGTTCTCGAGAATGACTAACCCTGTCTTTTAACGCAAAAGAGATTTAAAATAATCTTTAATATATTTTATTTTATTTAGTGGACACTTTTATTCAAAGCACTATGAGCACAATGTGCTCTAAGCACACAAGCCCACTGTGCTTAGCGCACATGAGCACACTTACGAGTAGGGTATAAGCATCGTGCTCAAGACTGCATACAGGTGGGCCTGACCAATTAGACTACGTATCCTGCTGTCTCCTGGTCTTATGTTGGTCTCTGCATTTGACATACAGTATATTCCTTGCTATCATTCATCCTTGTTCTCTGCTCTCCTCATCTTTTCCTACTCCTGCTAGAATGTTCTATAAGATCAAGTCCCGTAACGCTCATATGAAGATCCACCGCCAGACACAAGAGGACTGGGGCGACAGGAGACTGCATCACCAGCTCCTCACCCAGCACTTGGCTCTTAACCTGTCCCAGAACCTTACCCCCAGCCTTGGCAGCAACCTACTCCAGTCCCAGGCTTCAGCTCTGGCCTACGCCACAACGGGCCTTGCTCAAACCTCAAGCAACAGCAGCTTGAGCCCGGTGGACAGCGTGGCGAACGTCACCGACGGCAATAAGCGTTCTGCGGCCCGTTGTGACGGCAGCGTCCTCAATAACAGCGCTGAGGTGACGTTCAGCAACGGCAAAGTCCCAAACACTTACGTAGTTAACACAAGCGACACCAGCGACCCTGGCGATAGTCAGGGAGGTCCCGCCCCCATTGTATCACTCCACCAATCGTGGAGCTCGTTTGGACACAGCCCTAACTCAATGCACTTCTACGGTGGCCCAGAAGGGAAAGAGGTTGGGGGAAATATCACAGGGGCTATTGGACCAGTAAATTGGCTATAGTGTGGAACACTGTGTTTTCACTGTAAGGATAAGTGAATGATCATTTCCAAGCATATGAGATGGATGAAATATACATAATAGACTGTGAACATGCAAGACGAGAACTCAGTGTTTATAAACAATAGATATTTTTTTACACGTTTGATTTGCAAGTTTAAACGTTTAACAGATACTTAAACCATTAAAATGTATCTTAAACCTGGTTGTTATTTATGATAGTTTATTATGTATTTGTTCTTTAAATAGTGACTGAGGACCAAACAGAGCAGCACACACACGCACGCACGCACGCTCGCACGCACACACACACACACACACAGACATATAATACACCTACAGTTGCAAGAAAAAGTATGTGAACCCCTTGGGATTATGTGGAGTTTTGCATGAATTGGTCATAAAATGTGCTCT
>JAODOY010003835.1:0-10000 GCA_025399855.1 Forbesichthys papilliferus
AGGACGAGCCAAGGGCTCGTGGCTGTTTTTCGTTTCCCCGTTGTGTTTTTCGTTCATTTGCACTCGCCTCCAACACCGCGGCGTAATAGTGATGGTTTTTCAAATATTTCAATATGGTGGAAATATTGTACTTCAATTTGAATTACCATTATAACTAGGTGCTTATGGAAAGTACTAAAAATGCTATATAAATGCAGTCCATTTACCATTTACCATTTATAGAGCACCTACTGTGAAAATTATTTCAGTCAATCATAATAACTGATTTTGGCCCATTTGGTGCGGCTAGCTTGGCTTAATTGAGTGAGTGATTGAGTGGCACAGGCACTATCAATGTGCAAACATTAAAATCAAATAAAAACACATTGTTCTAATAGTAGTCTCTACTCTCTAACAGTCCATAATGGCAGGAAAAACAATTGTTTTTATGTAATGTTGGTGCATTGACATTCATTCTCCCCTGGCATGGAGTGCATCTTAGCAGGGGACTCAGTCACAAGGCTGAAGTCTGACAGCCTTGAGCTGAGAGGTGATATGGTGTGCACACGTCTAACTATTTACGCTTCACTTCACGACGGGGAGCACAGCTTTGACTTAACACACTGCATTTGTGTGCGCATAAGTCATTTTACGCTGAGAGGCAATGTTTCTGTTAAAACGTGTGCTTGGGGCTAAAATTATAGACAAAGGATAGGAAAAGAAAACACTACACACCACACTACATTAATACTTAAAATACTTCTTTCACACGTTATTATAGTAGCGAGCCCAGGAGCCAGATGTCAAGCTGCTGTCATGGTAATTTATTCAAGACTGGTAAAAAAAAGTATTCACAATGTCTGTCAGTTTGGCATTGTGTGTTGCAGTGCACATACTGTAACACACTTTATCAAACTAATATTTTTTTAAAGGTTGTTTGTGGTTGAATGCATTAAGGGCTGTTCTTCGCGTGCTGAACATTGATCAACGGAGGAGTCCTTTAAGTGTCTCACTTTACACCTGCAATGTAAAGGCTTGCCTCGAATGTGCATGCATTGTGGGGTCTGGAAACACCATGTTTCCAGGGTTACATTTCTGTGCCTTGCCGTATTTTGCACTGAACACTTGTTTACAATTGTTTAAATTATATGTTTAGTATAATAAATCTTTATGTCTGTTGCTTTTTTTTCCGGACTGCGTGTTGCGGGGCCGGCCAACATGAACGGATGTCGCTTACTGAGTCTCTGACTGACTGCCTGACTGACTGACTGACCTGGTTAAAAAGCGCATGCGCGGCATACGCACGCCATTCTCCACAGTAGGTGGCGGTAACACCCCAATAGCCTGAAACTCAAGAGAAGAAGACAGCAACATTTCAGATAGCTGATCGGTTGAGTAGCTGCAATACAGGAGGCTGCATTTTCAGGTTTCTGGATATCCAGGCTCAAATCCATAGACTGAAACTGCAGTTCTATGACCCAGTGTGTTTGTGTTCTGTGCCTATGGAAAAAAATAAGGACTACAAGCTGTGTGAATAATATGAATTTATTTTGGTGGTCATTAGCCTTTTGGTTGCTTACTGAGTCCCTGACTTTTCTTTCATACTGCTATCATCTTTCCAATCATAAACAGTCTGGAGGTGAGTCAGATTTACCGTTCGCGTTTGAGCGAGGGCCAGCTAGCAAGGACGAGCGGTAAGTCCACTCTGCCCACCCTGAAAAGTGACGTTCCGGATCGTTACGCAATCCCAACGGGTAGCGGGTTGCGTTTTTTGGGCCGTGTTTTTACTTACTAAAATTTAGTATAAGTACAGTTTCAATGTTTTGCCCTCCCCTTTCCTAATTAATTGCAAGAACAACTTGTGTGGGTTGTTTAGTTTAATGCCCAATACATAACACAGCAACCTTTATGAAGGGTAGCTGCCAGTCATTTGTATATGCTTTGTTTTCCCCAAAAATGGGCAGCTCGGTCCGGCTGAAATAGGCTTGTCTAGTTTTTCTTGTTCTGTATACATGTAAGACTGCTGGAACCATGTGATCACGTTGTTCCAGACATACTGCACTTCCTATATAATATCACACCATTGTGATATACAATTGATATTTTCTTTGCCCTACTTCTGTTGAGGCCTCTCCAATTTGTGCACTATATGTCTATGCCAGGTTGAATAGGCAGGTCCGCTAAACTGTCTCACAGTGCCTGTTTGTGTGTTATGGCCTGGCACGTAGTATAAACTAAACTGAATCCAGCTGTTGCAGAACACGTTTGTTGTTGTGCCACAAGAGGAGTGGCCTCTCCTGGGCGGTCTTGTTAGAGCATTAACATGTCCTCCCCTGTCAGAATGCAAGGTCTCAGGCAGTTGAGAAGGCACCATGGGAGACAATGAGAAGTCCTTGTGTGTTTGTGGCGTCAAAGCCAAACAGGTCACTGAAGTAGGTCAGTCTCTGTGATGTTGAGTGAATGCGCAGTGTTCAGGATTATACTTGAGGGCAGTATACAGTTCTGTGGGTGAAATACTTTGTGAGTTGTTTGCTGTGTAATGGCTGTCTGCACAAAGTTAGCAAGATTTGCTGTGTCATCCCAATCACACCAGCCTTATCTGCACCTGATTGGCACATGGAGATAATCTTTTATGCTACTGTTGTCATTGCCAACCTTACTAATCCCAACATGTCCTGTCTCACCTCTGTCATTCTCCACAGTCACACAAATCAGTTTATATCTTGTCTTAATATGGGTCACACGTCGACCTGGAGATGTCCATAACCAAACAGAAGTCAGTGTTACGCCGACATAAGTCAACCCATCCTTATTGAAGATAATGTATGTTTCTAAATTTAGCATCGGTGTCATTTCTGCTCCTGGATGATAGCTTGCAGAGCTTCAAATGCCAGGCCTCTTTATTGTCAGGAAGCATGTTTTTTTTTTGTTTCCTGTCAGGGTGACCTTGGTCTGCTTCTGAAATCATTTTAGTTAATTTTTCTCTTATCTTCCCCGCTACACATGCTGTCTCACGGACACTTTTGCCATTTTACCTCTGTTTTTGTCCTATTTCCTCTCTTCACATCTGTTCTTATCTTTTCATCTCTTAATATCCAGTGAAAGCCTATCTGTCAGTTTATCTGACTGGCCAGCTTCCAGCATTTTGCCTGTGGTCAATACCAGTTCAGCACTGTTAATAGCATACCAAACCATCAGGCTGTTAATAGCATACCAAACCATCAGGCTGTTAATAGCATACCATATAACAGCATATGATACTGTATAAACAACTTTAAATATAATTGAAAAATGTTACACATAAAAATGCATACACACGTGTTATTGAAGATAACTTATCTGGGGTTTTCTGACCTACATTTTCAGAATCACTGTGTTCATCACATGTTAATGTATTTTTTAGTTAATTACAGTACTGTCCTCATTTACAACCTTATTCACCCTAAATTAAAATACATAAATAACCGTTATGGACAGAAATGTCATGTTTTCTGAAGAAGAAGCAATTGTAGTTTAATCACAAACTTTTCCACTGACATGTTTTCACCTGTGTGTCACTTGACATCACACTTCTCTACAGTCTTTCAGTTTCAGACACGTGTCACCAGGTGCATTTTCCTTCTAATGAGATTCCGCCTCATTAAACCTGTTAAGACATTCCCTGCATTAGGGGGAAGGAAGGGAGGCTTGAGGAACAGAAGAGGGAATAAGGGAAAGCCAGTGATACCCTCAGGACACAGCTGGCATTTGCTTCTGGCGAGGGCAAATGAATGTACGGCCCCTAGGAAGTGGTTTCAGCGAAGCTAAATCTAAATCATCTAAATATCTAGTTTCTTTCTGAGATTTTTATAGTTCAATCTGGCTCCTGGGGAAGAGTATTTCCTATGGTTTCCTAGGTTTAAGAGTCTCGTTTTGGCCACCTGGGAAAGAAAACACTGGCAGCTGTAAAAGTGTGTGACTGATATTTTCTTTGTCTTAGAGTAAACTGCTTTCTCACTCGCCCAGTTTCTCATTGCTTCTACCTCGCTCTTTCTCTCTAACTCTACACGTCCCTTGGTGGTATTTATATAAATGACAAACAGCTACTACTACTGTGGGTGTGCGTGTGCTTTTGCGTGTGCGTATGTGTGAGACCTTTGTGAGCGTATGCTAAACGTCCAACAAACTGTTCCCGCCACACAAGAACTTGGGCGTGCGCCAGCAGCGTCCCATTTGTCCGCAAACATGTCAGAATTATACAGTGTCTGTCAACAGTGCAAAGGTGTGATCCCCAAACCCCCCCCCCCCCCCCCCCCTTCCCCAATCACCCCATTGACGCACAATGTCATGTTGCCAGGCGAAGCATGGCCTCCGTGGTAAAAATTACTCTCAAGGTCCCTGCCCGGAAGCTGGCCAGCTGTGTGTCATACTCCGCAGACCTGGGGCTGGTGCCCAAACGCAGGGGAAAGAGGAGAGGGGGGTCTGGCGGGTCAGGCCCACACCCTGCCATCCACACAGCTGCCAACAACGACCCAGCCATCATCCACTCCTACTATGCTGACCTGGAGAAAGAGGGTATTGTTGAGAGGTGGGGTGGGTTAGTGGCTATAGAGAGTTGTGCCAACGGAAGGTCAAAATGTTCATGGTCACGTGGTTCATGGATACGCAAAACTGTTCCAGGAAGTGCTTGGTGGGCAATTTGAATCGAGGTATATATACAAATATATAACTTCATTTTTTGGTAATTAATAGTCAATAAATCCACCAATTTACATTCACAGTATCATTTATAGAGTACTTTATGTATTTGTGGCTAACTTCCGGTAACTGTTTTATGCCATTGCTGTGAAAAAACGTCCCATTGGCGTGAATGGAGTTGACGCAGCTCTCTCTTTACATGGCTCTGCTAGAGTGGTTACATCCCTGATATGTCCTTTCTGTCTACCTGCTGGTCACTGCGAAAGATCTAACCACTAATAATCACAAAATGACATAGTTGTAGTGTTGGTGAAGAGCTTGCAGAATAGCATACAGCAGAAATACAGTATATTTACAGTATACGCCATTTACATTTTAATGTTGTTTGCCATTCTTAAGCCTAATATATATTCGACGGAGTCGCGACGGCGAGTGTGGCTTGAGCCAAAAATCTCATTTGTGGCTGCGGCGTTATTTGTGCTGCTGTGTATTTGTTAATGCTGTGTGTATTTGCAGGAAGTTACGAGAAACAAGGAATGGGCAGAAGAATGCAGAGAGAGCTGCGATGAGGGCTCAGTTCAGGAATAAATATCAGCTGTCCGAGGTCTGCTTTAGTGAAACAAATGTATGTGTTAGTGTGCCAAAAGGCCTGTAATACATTGATAACATATTAAAATCTACTGTAAAATACATGCTTATGTACTCAGTCACCTACAGGACTGAGGACCTGCGGCTGCGAGGAGGGGTCCTGATGTACTCAGGATTCAGCCCAGGGGCGGGGTCAGGATGCAGCCCACCAGAGAGCCCCCATGGTGGAGGAGACCGTGGCAAGCTCTCGGGCTCCAACAGCGGAAGGGGCGGTAACCAGGCCCCCGAAGCCAACGGCATTGGCGGTTCCGGCGATCCCCTGCGAGTGGCAGCCCCCTGACGTGGGGTGGCTCTCTGACGCAAGGAGGTTGTGGTGTGCCTCCTGCGAGCGGCATCTCCTCCACGCGGGGCGACTCAGACTTGGAAGGCCCCACTAGACCGGGCGGCGGCCTTCCCTCTGAGTCAGGCGATGGAAGGCCCAACGGTGACCATCTCCAGGGGCTGGGATCTCTGACGCGAGGTAGGTTCAGTGGACCCCTGGCGTAGAGCAAACTCCCAACACGGGGCGGCGCTGGTGGACCCCCGGCATAGATATGAGGCATGGGCACCTGGGCCAAAGTCACTTTGGGCAAATGCCCTAGAGGAAAGGCCGGCTGGAGCTTCTGTGGTCTGGAAAGCCCAGCAGCGAAAAGTTCCGGCTGGAGCTGCTGAGGCGGGGAAAGCCCAGCGGCGGACACAAGCTGCGTCCCGGAGGTGGGATCTGGTGGACCCCCATCCAGCGGCGACTCCCTGACACGGGGTGGCTCCGGCGAACCCCCGGCACAACCCCCAACCACCTCGGGCCAGTGGGCACCTGTGGTCCGGTGGGCAAGCTCACCTGTAACAACGCGAGACTCACCATGCCCAAACACGGCCCAGAGCAGCTCAACAAGCTCCGGGTAGTCGGGAAGCTGCACCCCCTGGTGGTAAAAAGCCGCTCCGGCCCACTTGAGAGCCCGGCTGGAGAAAAACAGCACCGTGTTCCGCGCCCACTGGCCTACCTCGAGCTCTTCAGCAGTGTAGTACCTCTCCGCCTGCTGGAGAAACTGTCCGAGGGAGCCAGGAGTGCCGTGAAAACGAGGGGGCGGGGATACACGTGCGCCGTTCCCCGATCCGGGCCCCGACAGCGAAAGCACCGAATCAGCCCTTGCTGGGGAACCGAGAGAAGAAGCGCTGCCTCCCGGCGTGGCCGACGTTGGAATGGACGGGAGGCCACGCAAGCCCACAGCCAATATGTCGCGGATCTCCGCCACCCTCCGGGAGACCCACTTGGTCTCGGCCGCGTAACTCAAGTCCATTGCAAATGAACGAAAAAGGAAAAAACAGATGCAGGTGAGGGGACGATGAGCCACACGCTCGGTGTTTACTTACATTAAACTCAACTTAACACAGGTACTGAAGCAAAAACAAAACTTAAACAAAGGCGTGTACAGTAACGTAACACATCTTGTAGCCACATGAACAGAAAACATGAACAATAACCCACACCCCTTTCCAGCATTCACCAGCCTATATGCCCTCACACCCACACGGCTGAAGGCAATCAGGCTGATCGCCCGTGTGGGTGTGAGGCGCTGGGAATGCGGACAGTCCTGCCCGTACCACACCGGCGAGACCAAGGGAATTTTACACTGATAGTAAGAATGAACTGATAGAATAGGTACTGATAGTTAGAATGAACTGATAGAATAGGTAAAATGACAGTATGGCAGTTGAGTACATTTGACACTGTCATGACTGCTCTCCTGCTATGGAAACATGCACAGAATCACAAACAGCTTCCTTGTCTAAATACTTACAAATGGCATTATATTATAACATCAGTTTTTACATCCAGCAGCGCTATGACTAGCTTGTATGTTAACTGAATCTTTTTTTTGTTACTAGTTGGGTGCCTTATGTCCTGGTGACGTCCTGGTCAAAGATGGCTACTACTTTCTCTAGTTCACGCTTTCTTTCTATGGGGAGCTCTATATGCTAAGCCAGGGTAGGATCACCATACATGATTGGTAGAGATATGAGGAACACAATACACTGTGTAGTAGTAGTCCTTAGTTCTAAACACAAAAGAAAGGAACGCCAGGGTTATTTACCTTGACCAGTCTACATGTTTTCATTTGCAAATATTCAAATATTTTTCTTTATCTTGATTCTCTAAATTCTCTTAACATCTGTCCTGACTGTTCTTATGTATACAATGTTATGCAATATTATATGTGATACCTGGTGAATTATGTTGACACTTAAAATATATATTGTATGTGGTGTGAACAATCTCACATTATCAAGGCAAAATAAATGTAGTTCTTTAAGAAGATTTCAACAATGTTTATGATTTTATTTGTTGTGAAAATTAAACTTGAATTATGTTGGATCTGTGTGCGTGCGTGCATGAGGGTGTGTGTGTGTGTGTGTGTGTGTTTGTGTGTGCATGTTTTGCTTCTAATTGCTTGATTTTTGGCTCTTGAACTCTAACCTTAAGGATCCATAAATCAGCATCTCTATCAGAACGCTGGAGGACATTCAGGGTGGGCGGGCGTACTGTCCTCCAGAAACAGGAGGGCTGAGGCTGTTATGGGAGACCATGCAGTGCCTTGGTGGGACCATGGGGAGCATGTCTGTCCGTCTGGCTGCGTGCATCCAGGGCAACGCCGCGGTGTACGGTGCGACCCGGGCTCTGTGTGTGTCCGCCGCTGGGACTGTGGTGGACGGAGGGACGGATGGGGAAAAGGTCTCAGCCAAAGACAAGATGGCCGCCAGAAAGAGTGGCACGGGCGGACGGGTGCGGAGGTTCGAGGAGATCCCTCACACCGGCAGGAGTGGCTGGCTCAACTTGGTGAAGTTCTGGAGAGAAGACCAGTTCCGCACTCTACACAAGCATATGGAGAGGACCTTCAACACCCTGGGCCCCATCTACAGGTATCTGGGAGAGAGGAATTGTAATGTTAACAGTGTCCAGCCACGAGAGAATTACAGCTGATACAGTACATGTTTACAGTCTGAATCACTGTAACAGATCTCACACCTTCAGCCAGTGTAGCTCAACATATTGGTGAACCAGCAGGTGTAGCAGAATAGCAACGCTCTGACTGGCACATTGCATTTCACACAAACATGTTTATTATTTATTAAACTGCCAAACTATTTCCTTGTCCCACTCAGTTTATTTTTGACGCATGTGGGACCGAGTCAGGCTTACTGCTATCGGCCTGATATATACATGGTATGATACACACACACTGAAAGGTTCCTGCACTTGTCAATCATTATAGATTATATTTGAAAAGTTTCAAATGTCTGCATCTCAAGAAGAGCTTGAGCTTTTTTCTCAGAGCAACAAATGGCTTTCTTACCACATAAGAGGTGTGGGGGGGAGGGGGGGTTACAGCTCCCAGTAAAGGCGTGAACATTCAGTTCCATGTGCTGTATCCAGGGAGCACCTGGGCACTCACAGCAGTGTGAACATCATGCTGCCCGGTGACATCAGCGAGCTGTTCCGCGCTGAGGGCCTGCACCCCCGACGCATGACCCTGCAGCCCTGGGCAATGCACCGCGAGACACGTCAGCACAGCAAGGGAGTCTTCCTCAAGTCTGTACCACAACAATTTCTTCAATATTTCTATAATAAAGCCATAGAAAAAATTAAGAGACAACTGCAGTAGTTTCTCAGATTTTTACTAATTCAACATTTTTATTTACATGTTATACTATATGTGTATTTTCATATTTATATTTATATGCTATTTATATTTTTGTTACATTTACAGTATCTTCATACTTCATTACAAATTAGTAATATATGTGTTAGTAATATATAGATTTGTATATAAATAAGAAGATAAGATAAGAAGATATACATTGTTTAGTGGTTAACTAATACATATCCTATAGTTGTAACACAATACAACATGTTAATGATATATTACTGAGAAGTGACATTACCACATCTAACTAGTCCTGTATTTGACTGATACTTACTATGAGTAATGGCGACCGCCATCTTTGTAACCTCCCTCCTCCACAGGAACGGGGAGGAGTGGCGTTCCGACCGCCTCCTCCTCAACAAGGAGGTGATGATGAGCTCTGCCGTGACGAGCTTCATCCCCCTCCTAGACGAGGTGGCGAGGGACTTCTGCCGAATGCTGCAGATGAGAGTGGATCGGGAGGGGAGGGGTGAGGAGGGGGGGCGCAGCCTGACCCTTGACCCCAGCCCCGACCTCTTCTGCTTTGCCTTGGAAGGTGTTTATTCACTGGGTAGTTGTGTGAGCGTGTGTGTGCATGTGTGTTGCTGTCCAGTGTGTACCTGCTGCTCACATCGGGGTAAACCTTGTGTGACCAGTAACTATATTCCCCTTATAATGTTCCCTGTGAACTACTGACATTCCTTGACGTTATAAAACCTTAATTGCGTTGTATTGTCGTCTGTGATATTCCTGCACAACACAACATTGACGGTTGAAAGGGTATGGGTGGAGATCTGCTCTGCTCTGTGAGGCAGAGTACAGAGTGTGAACCAATTAGTACTCAAGCGTGGTGAGGAGTTACAAACCAAAACATATCAACAATGTTTTTGTAACATTGGCTTCTCACGCAAGAGCAATTCCGGACAAAGCTCAAGGCAAGTCTGTTTAATCACTGGAGGTACCATGGAGGCAAAGAGCGTTTCAGTATAAATAGACACATCAATGGAGCCTGACATGGTCTTGAGAGTGTTCTT
>JAODOY010003836.1:0-11279 GCA_025399855.1 Forbesichthys papilliferus
CCCCCAGTCAGAGCTTTCCAATGTGGCTCTGGAAAGGGAGGTTTGGGGTCCCCTGCTGAAGCTGCTGCCCCCGCGACTCGACTCCGGATAAGCGGATGACGATGGATGGATGGATGGATGCATTCCACAAATGTATGCCTCTTATTGATAAAGTAGACTGACCGAATGTTGTGCTACGTTTTGCTATTATGCAGTTCCCACTTACCAAGCCTCAAGTCCTGATTCCACTATTATGTTTTCCTATCACTTGACATAGTATTTCTGGTGCAAGGTTGTTCACACACTAAAACATTTATTTAAAAAATGTAAAGTTTCAAAAACTGTCAAAACTTTTGCCTGTCAAAACTCCTTACATCTGCCAGGTTTCACAGTGTTAATTCCATCAGAATGTTCAGACAGAAATACATGTGTGTCACGCACGTGTATTTCTGTATTACCTGTAGGCTATTTGTGGGTGGTTTTACTAATGTATTTTCTAGTTTACTCCAGCACTTCATCTGTAGTGTATATTTGTTGCATTAAATTAACTGTATAAATATTTGACCTGACCATTTGCTCCAAATATTTGCATTTGAAATAATATGCAACACTGTTGTTCAACCATGAAAATAATGTCTCTATAGCTAATTTATATAACAACAAGAGTACATATGATTTATTATATGGCAAGGTCATGAAATATTAACACACAGGGGAATAAAATAAATAAATGCTTGCAGTGTGATGTGATAATTGAAGATCTGCTTCTCTCAGATACAGTATCCTATAAGATTTTCCCAAGATATCCGCTTTACCTCCCTATTTAAACCACAAAGACAAATTCACGCACAAACAAATTCTTCTGAATGTGGAAAGAGTAAAAGCAAATTTTGTCATTTACTTTTTTCCTTATTACGGTTGTCATAGTTCATATCAACAAACTGCCCCTAAGTGAATTTAAAGTGATATAGTATATCGGCGATTGCACTATAAGCTAATACACTCTTTTTATAATTCAGCGAATATCTACACACGTTTCTGTACTGTATGTGGTTCTGTGAATCCAACGTGAGCAGAAGAGGCTAGTTACATAGTTATTAGGCAGCAGAAGACTACCACAATCCCGGACTGCTCATAATCCTGAAAGATTGTGTTTCACACAGAGAAATTAACATAAAGCCAGACTTTTTTAAAGGTATTTTTTATGTGTTGATTGCCATGGTATAAAGATGCTAAATTTCCAAACATGCTAAAGTTCAAAAACCACCCAAACGCTTTTACAATTAGAGCTTCAGTGCTACATTTGCTTTGCAACCACGAAATGGAATTACATAATGGTGCATTTACTGTACATGTTTACACCCTTCATGCATTTCCTTGTTTGGACATTGTGTGCAAGGAAAATGACAACAAGCATAATGCAATCTATGGAAAAACAGCAAAGCTAAAAAGAAATAGCTGAAATGCTTTTATTTTTATAATTGAATGTGTTTTTTGATTTACTTAATCGTTTTGTTTAAAGCAGAAAGACAGTTATTATGTTCACTAAACTTCTGCCTCCAGCTCCTCTATGCCAATTTGTTGAGTGTGCAACTCAACCCTCACTGATTGGCTCAAGTACACAGGATGTATCTAGTCCAATAGAATGAATTGAGATGTTTGTGTGTGTGAACAAAGCAGAGAGAAAGTTTTTACAATGTTCAATACAATTCAACTTTTATTGAATGCTAATCTATTTTTAGATGTTCTTATTTTTCCTTACACCCCTGCAGTTTTCATATAAGGCATGCATACAGTAATGTACTGTGCATGACAAAATAGAGTTAACATATATTTTCACAACCTCAAAATGCAATTAGCAATCTTAAGGTTTTTAACACGTCATTTTCACCTTTGAGTTCATGGTAGATAAGTTGGCTGCTTGTGGGCCTCGCTGCTGCAATGGCAACTGAAACTTTTGTATACATTAAGACTAAAGTGTTTTAGTGCATCACAAAATCTATTAGCAGGGATGCAAGTTGTTAGATGTAGACATGCGCTTAGACAATCACATGCTGAATGTCCTTGTTGGCTGCAAAAAGCGCCAGTCAAAGATTTTGCTCACTTGCTCGCTGACAGAGATGCTCCTCTCACCATCTTGTACTGGTGTTACCTGTTAAGTTACTTGTAGAGGAAGAGTCGAGACTTTAAATCATTGTATTTCTCGGGATAAAGGCATAATGGGACAGGGATAAAACATGGAGCTATGCGACTTCCCTATTAAATGAGAAACATACTGCCATTCATTGATTGAAACTTCAGCTGCTGACTCCAATCTTGTTAGTTCAGCTTACATGTCATCGGCAGGTACCATTGACCTTCTTCACGAAAGGCCTCTGCGTCATTATGTAGACAATACCAGGTAGTAACAGCTTCACTTTCAAAAAGATTGGATCCAAACGCATGTGTCTAGTCTGAGCAAGTAAAATATGAAATCACTTTTTCAAATTGTTTCTCTCAATTGGAATAAGACGCCATCTGGCAGCCCCGTTTATAAGAGAGGCCAGAGCTTTTTTTTTTCACTTACACTCCTGTGTTATTGGGCTAACAACATTGTTCCAAATACATGTCAGCCAAATCAATGGTTTTAAACATTTAGTGCTGCACCCCCTTCAAATTAAGAGCAGAAATATTGGAATTCCCTGTCATCACAGATTTGGAAGTCCTAAAACAAATCACTTTCAGCTTCCAGCCTGAATCTTTATTTTTGTGTTCAACATTCTCCAGTATACTGCACTGTACAGTATCATCAATGGTAACAACAGATTTGATGTGAATTTAACACAGGTCAAATGCAAAGTAATGCATACTAGCACATAGATAATACGATACGTGCTCTGTAACGTTTCTGCTTTTCTGTTTGGATGTGCTACTGTGTTAAAGAATCTCATCCTCATATGACACAAAGCACAACTGGAGTAGGAAAGCAAATGTGCGCAGTCAAATCTTTGACCATCTAACAATAGGTCTTTTTAGCCTAAACATCAAAACAACACCAGAATATCAAATAGGTGTGTTATAAGTGTTATTCTCAGTCTAACACACACACACAACTCCACAGTCAAAACACCAAGAGAGTAGAGTTAGCCTGTTGTCCTACTATATATTACATCATGTGCAGCCCAACTCGAGCATATGGAGGATTTGTTCTTGATATTGGGAGACTTGGAAAAGGAAGAGGACAGCAAATATGTAATTCCCAAACAAGCATTAAAGCTCAGACCCACAGCTACAGTATACAGCATAACATTAGCATAGCATAGCATAACCTTATTTTGTCTTTGATTAGGCTATTGCAAAAATCAGCGTCATGGCAAAATTAAATTAAAGTAACTAAAAAAGCAATCAAATACCAGTAGAAATCCCAGCAAACAGGAGTCACCGGACAAGTATATCTTTAGCACATAGCATGTACAAATAAATGCAGGTAAATAAATTACTGAATAAAATCATAGTATTATTTATGAAGTGGAAGCCCTTCATAGAGATAACCTGCTGTGCTCTAGTCACAACAGATTGCTAGTCTGTCCAGGAGGAAGCACATTTAGTGGTCCACCTACAGTATAAGATACATACTTCAACTAAAAGGAGACTAATTTGAATCAAGAAAAACATTGGCTTTCTTGTGAAACTAATAAGCATTGTTTAAACCGACCAGTCCCATATGTCATTTGCAGTTACACAAGTGTAGTTACAAACACAGTAAATGGACTGTCACATTCCATAAATGCATTACAGAATAAATTGCCAGTTCAAAATCTAGGCCAAATGTAATAAATAATGCCACATGGGCTATAAAATAAAATACCAAAACCTACGCAACTTTACATTGTCATTCTGTGTTCTAGGATATAGAGATAATACTGTATAATTGCCAAATAATGTGTGTAACGGTTGGGTAGGTGGTGTTTTACCTAATTTAAACACAATCTTTCAGGTTTTCAGCATTAAAAATAAGACATTTAGGTCTACAATTAAGTAATTTAGCAGATGCTTTTATCCAAAGGGAAATACAGCAATGTTTTATTGTAATATGAGTATAATTACAAGAATTAAGGGGCATGTAAAGGGTAAAGAAAGGGTTAGGCAAGGGTAATTGCATGAAGGTTGGGCTTTTTTCAGGGTGAGCTGATCAACCTAACTAACTACTAACCACTATCCTGCCACTATTAAGAACATGAGCCAGGAATGATGCGTCCATCTACCTTCATCCTATATGGCTGTCATCTTTTCCAACAGTGATATCCTTTAGTATTATAAAGCCAATAAAGTCTGTAGTCTACGTGTAGTGGCCACAGTTAGTGTACCCCATACTGGACATGACAGGACACCTGTCATTCCCAGTAAACAGAATTGGTGCTTTTTAAAACCTGTATATTTATGTATGTTTAAATTATTTGTATACAGAGTAGTTGTTGCCTATGTAGTCTGCAGGATTGCATACTGTTTCTATAGCAACCCTCCCTCAGTTAATGTAGACATCTTGTTCCTTATTTTAAACCAAAGATATCAGAGGCCTGAAAATGATGCTAGCACCCATACAAATGTAATTCTGTAAAATCTGTTGTTGTTGTTGTGTTTATGAATATACAGTATAATGCTCATATGTGGCCTACATGACACATTGCATGAAAAATATGTATCCAACCTATGACTCGCACGATACAGTATGCTAAACATATAATAAGAATAAATAATATTTGCATTAAAGGAAATGGTTCACAGTTGAAATATTGACTTATTATATGTATTTACATATTTGTCCCCATATGGTTATGATGTTAACTTGTGATATTGTTTGGAGTTGAAAATAAACACAAATGTAATTGAAATATACTTTCCTTATTGTATAGATTTAGAGTCATAAATATTGGCTCAAATAAAAACTGTAAATAATTCTTATTTGACAAGGAGGACAGGCGAGGAGAAGAGGAGTAGAAGTTGGAGTTGGTATATGTCTTCCTGTATTGTACATTCTGCATTACAATGTGCGAGTTTCTACAGAGAAGTTTACAATGATGGCATCGCAGAATAAGCTTTAATGCTATAAATACTGTACAGTAGCATCGATTGAAGGCTTGGATCAATCACAATACTGCTGTGAGCTTAGCACAATCATGAGCAGGATTACAACTAAGGACATCAAATCAGAGCTTAGGAAAAGGCTCTGTGACGCAGGTTAACCACAATGTTAAACACACCACACAGAACATGACTTGGGAGCTCTCAGCAACTGAAAGAAAAGTGTCATTTCTCATGTACTCTCATGGGAGTCTAAAGCGAGGGCAGGGGGTTGAACACACTTACTACAGCAAAGCAGGATGCTGAAATACTTTCATCTGCTTGATACAAAGAAAACCATTGGACACACGCACACCCAATGGGCTGGTCTAAGGATCAGCATGGAAAATCACACTGTGGCGATGTACACGTCTTCATTAACATTAGCATTTCCATTCTAATGGGAGAGCTTTAGTTTAACATGATGAAGATCCTACATGGAGTGCTCGTTTTTCCAAATCTGCTAGTCAGTCAAATGTGAGTATTTGATGCCAAATATGGGCATAAGCAGGAGCTCGGGAGGCCTACGGGTGTTGAAAATGTGTAAGTTGTTATTACCACATGATTTTCACATGGGGCTGCCGCCATGCTGCTTATATCTGGACAGACAAAGGATGTAATTCATGGCAAGAAGTCAATAAAGGATAAATGCACATTGATGGATGGACTTCCCTATGGGTTATAATGCAACCAGATATTTTGCAGACTTGCTAACAAAAAACAACTAGAAGCCAGGCACTAAAACACTAAAACACAAACATGGGCCAACAGGGATATCAAGATATCAATGAATACATGGATGGATACAAATCTAATTTGAAAATAGATTTTATTTTGATTTTAATTTAGAATTTTCTATTCTTAATATATTAAGTATAAGTATTGATTAAAGACATAAGCTCATGTTCAAATATCTTCTGTTTCCATGTCTGTCATTAAATTGTAAGGGTTAGGTAATTATTTTATGGTTATGGCCCTTTGCTTGCATATTGTATATGAAATTTAGCTGCTTCACATCATTTGGCAGAAAACACCCCCCATGAACACAGCCAACATGTAGCCAGGCATATACATATTTCTCAATAAGTAAATAAAGAATTAAATAATAGATATATGGATGTGTTGAATACATACTCCCACTCACTTGGCCCATATACATTCACACCCTTTGTGTGTGTGTGTGTATGCACTGTGCCCCTACTCTAAAACCCACAGCAATTTTCAAGCCAAGGCTAAAGGCCGTACTTCAAACGCACACCGCTATTGTGTGTAGATACCGTATAGGCAAGGCGCATATGGTGCATATACTCGCTGCAACATGATACCAGGCTGTAGGTGTACTGTATAATGTAGGTGCGTATACTGTAGGTGCGTGGCATCAGATAGGCAAGCTCATTATCAATCATGTGTTAACTGATTTATAATGTTACCTCGATGAGCGCGTACGCAGAGTTGCAAGAAGCCAATTGAGGGACTCGCACTCCAGTCAGACAGGGAGTGTGTGTTTGTTGTGGTTGTATATTGGCTTAAAGGTGGAGTCAGCAATTATTTTGTGATATTTGCTTATTTTTTCAAATAAACCAAATATCACCCAACAACTTGATAGCTGTTGGGTGTGCTGAAAACATTATCTGGTGTTTCATCACAGCCCTCTCAACGTAAAAGGGAACACAAACAAAGTGGTGCAGATTGCACCACACAAAGTCATCCTAGCGTGTACAATGTTGGAGGGTGAAGCTTCCGGGAGCCCCTTATGGCATTGGAGTGTTTCTGTTCAGAGTTCAAATATCAACAATCTTACTCCAGGATAGCTGACTGCACCTTTAATTAAGTGCCGATGTACTGTATTGAACACACAGCTACACAGGTGCACAAAAAAGGCCTGAGGTTACACACCACTGTACCTCATGTCTTCTGTCCATTTTATCGTGGTTTCCTTGAACCCTTCCCTAAAAGCATCCCTAACTTGTGTACACTCTGCATGCAGTCCAAAGTTAGTCCAAAGTCCAGAGAGCCAAGATACAGTCGATAACACATATCTTGCACATGTATTATGTTAGAAAGGACATCAGGAGAACAGGGCCCAATATGAAGATGTCACAAGATGGTACTGAGCAATGAAGGCTCTTGTTATCGGCCTGCTGTTAAGAAGGTAGTTCCTACGCTGTTTAAACCGCTAAATTAGAGGAATAAGATAGCCTAGCCTACAGTATTCAATGTGTATTATAGTGTCCTGTATGATTCAATTATTACTCAAATTGTTGTTAGTTGCAGTCTATACCTGTGCACAATATGACATAAATATTGTGCATACACTGTGTACGTAGGCTATTAATATATACTGTAGCCTGTAGTTTCAAAATATATAATTTCAAAAACTTGATCTTATTGTCCCACAAAAATCATTTTCTATTTTCTCACCCCACTAGCATTGTGGTTCCATATCCCTTGTAAGGTAATGCCAACAGAGCAAAGTCTAAAGTTCAGGGAACAATATGATCCCAATTATTTCAAGAAATTCTAGAGGAAAACATCAAGGTCACGAGGCATGATGTTGCTACTTAACAAACAAGTACATCTACAATAGAAAGGATTTAAAGGAGGGAAATCTGCATTTTAGAATGACCTGGTTAGAGTCTTGACCTTTCACCTTATTAAAATGTTGCTGTGATCTGACGAAAGGTTTTTGTGCAATTAGTAATAAGAAGCCCACCTAACCATTTTGGCTATTTGGGAAACTGCAGGTTGGTGTGGTGGATTCTATTATGCTACACATATCTTAAAGCTCACCACATTTAATACTTTCAATATTTAAAAAATGATTTTCAATTCAACAAATGTATGTTATTAGTCAGATTGTGATTATCTATCATTTTAGATTGAATCAATAACTAAAGATCAGAGCTCATTTTAGTTGTTAAGGCTCACAAAGCATACCTCACAACTTCACATTGGCATGTTGCAAGACTAGAACAATGCACAACAACGTTAAGTTGTGATACTATACAGTACAGTCCTTGTGGTTGTGTTCACAGAGAGTAATAGTTTATTTCTGTGCATTAGATTAGCTGGAGACTGGAGAATGCGAGCCACGGGAAGATGGTGACACAGCAATGATGACCCAAACAAAATGCGGCATGTTGCTTGACCTTGACTATTATTGTAATGTGTAGCGCTGCATGCTTAACAAATAAGCAGGGCAGAAACAACCACACACACACAAATATGCTTTCATGACTAATGTATGCATGTGGGTGTGGTTGTGTATGTGTGTGTGTGTGTGTGTGTGTGTGTGTGTGTGTGTGTGTGTGTGTGTGTGCTGGAGCAGTAAGCTGAATAGTGCACTGTACTGTAATCTATTACTGGTATAGCCAGCCCATATCATCAGGCATTCATATTGTATATTGTGTGTGAAGGAACAGAAAAATAATCTGAGAAAGGACGGCAGGTTACAGGTGGCACTGAATAAAAACATCTTGAGTATGGAAAATGCAAAGAATCAATATACCATCGTGTCGGTTTCCCTGGTTTGTCCAAGGCATTGGTCTACCTTTATATGCCTGCAACATGCCACATATTGCCTGAGTCCAGAAAATACCCAATATATACTGAAATATACTGTACATAATATATATTATTTATATTTATTTTACAGCCATGAATATAAACACAAAATTCATAATTACAATTCAGTACTACAGAAGATTTTATCCAAAATGTAATCTATAAATTAAGTATTTTATTGAAGCTGGTAGTTTCATATATTTTTTAATTAAGTGTTCTTTTATGTAATATAGATTCATGTAAAGAAACAATGTGTTTATATATATAAATATTATATATATATACATGTCTGGACCAAATCACGGCTAATGAACCATGGCTTTGAATTTCATATATATCTGCATTTTGCACACACAAAAACCATGTCAGGTTAACTCTCTCCTGTCTGTGCCATTGACCAGCGACACTGGCCTCTACCTGGAGTTTGTCCCCGGGCGCTTCACAGCGGCTGCCCACTGCTCCCTTGAGGGATGGGGTTAAATGCAGAGAACAAAATGTCGCTACATGTATGTGTATGTGACAATAAAAGCACCTTTACCTTTACCTTCAGTGATTTGTTGTGCAAACCCCATCACTCAGCTCAAGAACTCCAAGGTAGAGTACTACCAACGTGTGCTTCCACACAGTGTTCCAGCCTCCTCATCTGTGTGTCTGTGTGAACTGCTCTTTCCGGCCCTAAAGCTGCATTCAGCAGCAGTGGCCTGGCGCAAGGCATGCCCAGCAGGTACCTCTTTAAACAAACATGACCAGATTAAACTCGCCCAACCCCCACATTGTATCAATGAGATCACGGCTGCTAACCACACATGCACACACGCTCAGTCAGATTTTTTTGATGGTAGGCTAATGCTAGCTGCCTTATTAAACAACAACTATAAAAAGTTTGGCAATATTATTGACATGATAAGATTGTTTAAATTATCACTCTGCATGTGAAAACCAAAGCTTCTTTATAATGATGTATCACTACAAGGAAAGGGAAAATAAGATAATAAAAGTGATTAAATTCAGGCGATCATTCTTTTTCTCCTAATGAGCCTTTTTCTTTTGCAGTTGAATAAGTGTTTTTTATGGCAAGTATGAAATATACTGGTAAACTGCTGCAGTTAACTTAAACTATTCCTAGTGAAATCATATATTAATAATGCTGTGACTGAATTATACTTTTCATATTTAATTATTTATAAGCAAAAAATCAATAATGTTGGAGTGCAATTGTTACCGTGAAGATGCAGTGGTAACACAATGTATTGTGGTATTACTCCTGCCATTGCCCTTGACCAAGGCACATTCGAACTGGAGTTGGTCCCTGGGCCATTTTAACATCCAGATTAGCAAATTAATTATAGTTAGACAATGTGGTCATCATGGCAAGTTGCCTTGCATGTTTTTTTTTAAATAATTAATAATTTATTTCTTCTTTAACATGGTATTCGTAAGCACGGCATATATATATACACACACATAATTAGTGCTGTGCTGCTCAAACCCTAATGCACTACACCCTGGCACGTTCTGCCATTGATTAAATACACAATTACACAATTCTAACTCAAATAAATCCTTATACAAAACTTGACTTTTGCCACATTTTAAGGTGACTAAAAGCAAACATTCTTAACTTACCTTCTTTATTTCTGCACACACATATACACACCCACACACCACCAGACAAAGAAATTCTTCCATAAATTTTGGTTCAAGTGTGCAACGCCCTGTACAAAGTTTAAGAACTTTGATCACTACAGAGTGAGGAGTGAAAAAACAGGGGAGGAATCAAGAGCGATAAAGAGACAAAGAGAAGCAGTTCAAGATTCAGCTCTACCATCAGTTTGGGACTGTATGAGACAAAACAAATGTAATTACACCTGTATTTAACCCTCAGCAGAGACTGTAAAAATAACTCATATTTACGTAATAGACTCCAATCCAATGCAATGCGCTGGATTATTTACAACAAAATAGTCTGGGGTCTGGGTGTTTTACTCCTAGCCAGGTGTTTTTGGGTTTGTTTCCCCCAGCATGGCTTGTGCAGTTCCCAAGTATCTCCTGAAAGATGGCTGACCTCTATCTGCTCTTTTATACTCTTAATTGTACTAGTGTTATGCCAATAGAATGATTCTTACTGAAACCTGTGTAGCAGGTTGAAGCACCAAGACACACACAGGCTAGACTCACCCAAACTTACATTCAGCAGAACATACATTCACAGTCACTGTGTCAGTACCAGACCGTGGACAGCAGAGATGGTAGCCTTGAATATGACATCATCGCTACATCTGTTCTGCCCACACTGACTGTCTAGGGTAGTGGAAGTGACATGTTTTTACTCCAAAAGCTCAGAAAGAGGATTAACACACTGAGAAGAAGGCGATAGATCTGTATGGCTGTCCATCTGTTCATTATTGAAATTCCACTCCTTTACACACTTTGGAGGTTGGAAGGGGGGGCATTGAAGCCGCCCTCACCTCAAAGCATGCACAAAGATCCTATGTGTGATTTTGTGTGTGTTTGGTGGATTATTGCTGGTTATAGTGGTCCTCTAGTAAGGACAAGCACATATATATATATATATATACACACACACACACACACACACACACACACACACACACACACACACACACACACACACA
>JAODOY010003837.1:0-11278 GCA_025399855.1 Forbesichthys papilliferus
GAAATTAACAGGAAGCCAATGCAGAGATTTTAGTATAGGTGTAATGTGAGCTCTCCATCTGGTCTTAGTCAAAAGACTATGGATCGTGAAGAGGTGTATCTTGCGTCTCTTGCAGAAGATGGGTAATGTTTCAGTAATCCTGACTGATTCTGGAAGCTCGTTCCACCATAGTGGTGCCAGGACAGATAACATTCGGTAAATCGATGAGCAAGTCTTGAGACCTCGCGGCGATGGCAGTGCTCTGGGTGGGACCTGGAACCAGTTACTGTGTTACTGTGGCATTTCATAATTGTTTGTGTCATAACTCCTGAGGATATATTACATGTAGACTGGCAATCAACATTATGCATTACTGTTTTTTTATCGTTTTGGTACCGTACTATTTGTAAGTGACCCATTTTTAAAACTTTTAATGCTGTTGCATTGTTTGCATTCAAACCCTTAATTGTACATTCATTGTGTTCATATACATTGATTTACAGTAGTAACCCACACAGTTTTACATGCTCAATGTATTTATTGAAACAACCAGTTAATCCACCAGCAATCAATGCAAGATACTGAAAGAATACCTTATTTCGTGTTGGAAACTTATTTTGATATTTGGAATGAATGACCTAATCTTCAATAAGACCTTAGTAAAGCCTGATGATTGACATTTGTAATTACAGTATTTGTGGAATTTCGAATACCAAAATCCTGACCCCAAGACACTTTACAGGGTGGTCTGATCAATACTTTTACAGAAACCGTTCCTGGGCTTTTGGCTGGTCATGGAACCCTAACACGGACACCCCAAGCTCAGGTCCAGTAGGACTTAGTATGCAGGAGTCATTTGATCAGAAGACTCAAATGTATTTCAATATCCATTTTGGATTACATTGTGGGCAAGTCATGTATTGCTAACAAATCAATTTGAACTCCAACTGCATAGATAGTACCAGGCTCTGAGGCACACTGCTTCGAATGTCATTTAATTTAAAAGGGCCAGGAAATACCCCCTAATGTTGACTGTCAAGCTGACACTGAAATATAGGGAAGGGGGGGGGGGGCGCGCACTGATTAAGACTGCGTGGTCAGAATTTGGCAGCCTGCCCAGAAGGGAGAAAACTTCAGCAGGGCAGGTGTGGCAGACATACAGAACTGTTTTAATTGGTTAAACTTTGATGGAAAAACTTGTGTAAGAAGGGCATGATTTTATGCACCAAGAGCGTCTTTTCATGTTGAGTGGATACCCTGTCCAATTTGTGTAAACCTGGTTTTACTTTTCTTTAAAATCAGCAGAAGAACAAATTGAATTGTAAGTTTTACTTTCTTTATTTACATTAACCTTGTGTGATACTTGTTTAGTCATTGTATAGGACCAAAAACATTTAATAAAAGACAGAGCCTTCTGTCAAAAAACCTTTGAACCTCTGCATAGGTATTTTCTTCTCAGAACAGGAGACAGGAGGCTGCCCCTTTAAGGGTAACCTTAGGGCTTAGATCATCACCACGCTCGAAAACACTGAAAAGATTCTGGACTGTCCACCTTCTAGTAGGATTGTTAGGTTTTTGAAATAAGGAATTAGTGGGTTGTGAATTAATGAGGTTTAATTTTACCATTGTGCAATGAATGAAATGTTTAATTAGGTTGAATTTGAACTTCATTTGCGAGACCAGTGAGTCGGTGAAGTATAAAAACCATGTTGGATGACGGTGATGTTCTATGTGTAATATGTTGAAGTAAGTTTGGTAATAAACCTCCAGAGGGACCAGCTGTCCTGGGAGCTGTTTAGAGGCCGCGCAGGAATTAGGTTCAGCCTGTGTTATAACTCAATGTGTTCTGTGGCAGTCTATGAGTCGTCTGGGTTCCTTTTCCACATAAAGCATTAATAACAAAAGTCTCAAATTAAATTGTATAAGGTCTTTATTGGAATAAGATAGATATCTTAAAAGAAAGCTTAAGTGTTGCAAAATCTTAAATTAAAAATTAACATAGGGATGTAGATCGCACATCTAAATAAGTTACCAGGTTGTGGGTATAGGACGCGTTGAAATAAATAGGAGAAAAACTAGGAACTAAAATCCAAGAGCTCGCGGGAGCCATTTTATAGACGGGCGAGCATCCGATGTAAACAAGAAGTGAATCGAATAGCTTATGTTGAAGCAAAATAGCCGGGCAAATTAATCCAGGTGGTATTTATATGTGAATAAGCAGGTCTACAACTGGTGGTGCGAGGATCGAAAGCAGGATTCCTTACGGAGCCTTGCTGGGCGTCCAGTATAAAACTCCCGACAATACATATTTCAAAAATGGCCCTCTGAAGTGTTGAAAGTGCTAATATGTGCTGCAGTCCTGATTCTTACAGTAACTCACACTAGTCTACTGTAACATCAGGCGTTAGTGTAGCTTGACGTTTCTGTATTGTTTCGTTTGGAATCTCTTATTTTATTTCAAAGTGGCCTTATCAACTGGCACAGAACAACATTCCCATGGTTGCAATTTAAAGTACAGTAACACCTGGATGCATGGAAACTATAACTTTATACAGTATGGTTGATATGTATGCACTGTCTGTATTTAATAAAGAATTGATGAGTCAGTGTGTGAGGTAGTGGTTAGGCCTGTGAGTGTATACCCCTTTGAAAATGAGATGGTTGATCTGAAGGGGTTTAATCCTTCTAATAAATATACATTTACTTTACATAGTTGGTTATTTCTAAAAAAAGCACCATGTTGCACATGCTGTGTAATAAACCCACGTAGTATTGCAGTAATAGATATTAACAGTTATTGACTCAATGGGAGGGTGAGCAGACATACAGTATCTACCCGAGTAAATGAAACGAGCTCTCATGTGTATGGTTCCTAGGCTAGTAGTACTGTACTGTACTGTACTGTACTGTAGTAACGTTATGTAACTGCAACAAAAAGAAGATGGCTTCATCTTTGATGGGGACCTAGCCCACCCCTCAATGCTTTTATGAGCTCCTTGGTCACAAACTCTATACATCTATAGCGAATGCAGCCTTCATTGTGGAGCTGTGGAGCCTATGTTCCCTACAGAAGAAGGACTGTTGGACTGTGTGGACTCATTGGGGCCCCCACACACACCTTTCTCACCTCTTTACACATCTCACATGCAAGGCTCAAAGGTAGAGCATGACAGTTCAAGCACACACGCAAACACACATACAGGGGCAAAACACATGACCACACTCAACACACAAACACTCACACGTACAATACAAGGCGGCACACATTCTTAGCACACTCCATTATAGCCTATACAACTCGTACAACTCTCCTAACCGCCGATGTTCACATTATATTTGCAGTGCTTCATCCTCTGGTTTTTATTTTTAAAAGGTTTGCTTAATCCTGTTATATATTCCCACTGATATTATGTAACCTGATTGTATAGGCTAGCAATTAAGGCTGGCTGGTTACCATTCGAACCGGTATCCAACAGTTTTTATAATTTATTCTCTCTGTAATAACACAAAAAAGGTCCCAGGAATCAGGGCTGGAACCTGTGGAAAATTATGCTTAACATTTTAGATCTTCTTATAAGAGTGTGCTATGTTATTGCTTAAAAGTAAACAGGACAGGAGTGCAGGACAGGATAAATTAGTGGAGTCAGCTATCTTTCAAGGTAGCGTTGTGGCACCGCTTGGTCTCGGTGACGTCGGCTCTGCAACGAAGGATGAGAGGCTGTCAGCACCCTGTGACTAAAGATTATGCTTAACAGTTTAGATGTGGAATATCTAATATACAAGTGTATCATCAATAAGCCCTTGACCGGTGCGGTCCACAGTATAGCCTTGCAAGGGTCATCTGGTGAATAAAATTGTCAGCTTGGAAGAAGGTCATTTTCATTATTTTCAATGTATTGCATAATTTCCTTATCAGGAAGTCCATGCATGATAGCTTTAGGTGTGGCTCGCTTGTAGATGCTGAATCATTGGTCACTTGCTTCCAGCTTGTACAACATTGTACATCCCTGTTATCAGAGGCTCGTAGTGCTGTCACAGCTGGGGGAAAGGGGGACTTCAATCTGCTTTGGCTTTTGACACAGAAACTAGAGCTCAGGATTGGATGGAAAAAAAAACGGGGGGAGAAGCGGTGCAGGAGGCCATGGGTGTGCGATTTAGGAGGGGCGTGGCCCAGGAAGGGGGTGGGGCGCCTGTCAAAAGTTTGATGGAAGGGGCCTGTTCCAAAGCACTCTGGCATTTTCAAGTCGCCGAGTATGGATGCGGACTGAACGTTCAATAAACATTTTCATTGAAAGACACGTTTCCTCGAAGACGTTTGAAGCGATATTGAACTACTTTCAAAGACGTTTGCTGCGTTTAATGGACGTGCAGAGTGTTGCTCCGTGACTTGTAGGAAGTTAACCGCATATTTCCTGGGTGTTGTATGTTTTTGTGAGTATTTGCCATCATCACTATTTAGTATTGTAGCCTACCAAACGCCTCTAGCCTATCTTTCCATATTAAATATGCCGTTTCATTCTGATATAAAATGCATGAAATTCAAAATCGGAATATGGTGACACAACCATTTGGACAATATTCTTCAATGGGAACAGTCCCTGCACCGACACAGGTGGCTGTAGAGCCACGCTGGTTTATCACCTTTAATTGTGCGCATGTCTATGTACAGCAGTAAAACAAGAAATAGTCGATTTGTTGTTGTTGTTGTTGATAGCCATGTGAACCCACAGCCTATGGACAGGCCAGCCAACCCCGACAGTGTTTTGTAACCGTACCTGCTTCACTCCACTGCCGTTCGCCACTGCTGTTCTTTGAACAATGAACATGTGGCAAACATTACATCGTAAACGCAGGGCGTGAGAGCCGAGCGCTGGTCCATGTTGCGCGAGACACAATGTATCACATTTTATACATTTACAATGTATTCATATATTGTTCTTTTGTTTTCTTATGTTCAATTAGTAGTTTAATTGATGGGGCTACAGCTGCATTAACAGAGAGGTCTGCAGCCAGATGCCTCTTAGATTATAGCTGTTTAAAGACACTCCAATACTGGTTCAAGAGTAGGCCAATCTTTGACTATACTGCTAAAGAGAACCGTAGGTGGCGATGGGTTGCGATCCACTATACATGAGAGAAGAAGAAACATTTTGCCAAGCATAAGCAAACATGCAGTGCTGGAGACGAGGAGAGGCTTGAGTAATTTGTGTCAGTAGATGGTAGATGAGTTAATCTTAAAAGTTTTATTTCCAAAATATTGCAAAATATTTTGACATTTTTAAACCGATTGCTTGTATGATAACTGTTTGTCCTGTTTATTTTCAGGAAACAAAGTAACGAGAAATAGCCTACTGCTGTAGAAAAACATAAGCCATGGCGATACCTAACATAATTGGGTGCAAGGTAAATGGAAAAATACGTGAATTTGTGGTTTCGGAGTTTGTTTCTGGCTGACCTAATCATTTTTAAATACATTGTCCTTTATTTTAGGTCTGTCGTGAACAGTTTAACAGAGTGAGACATTTTAAGTTACATGTGCGCGGAAACTCTCATCAAAAGGTGGGCATTTGTTTATTTTGCATTCGATTGAAAATCAGTAGCCTATAATATAATAGGGTACGTTACATCTACACTCGTACTGAATGCAGCGTCACTGTCCTTATGTTCTGTTACCTTTTTTTTAAATTACCCCCCCCCCCCCCCCCCCCAACAGAATACTGCAAACTTATTCAAAAAAGGTAGGCTATCTTTCCCCTATATCACATTTCTTTCACTTCTGCGTTCTATGTATATCAAATCCTGTCTTGACACCACATTTTCTCCCCTTGTTATTTAGAGTATAGGTTCCAGAAATGGGGTAAGCTTGATATTTAAATGTTATTATATTGACTCAGCTTTGTGTAGGCATCTTATCCAGTAAGTATTTATTATTTATGTGTGACTTTGTCTTGTTTGCCCAGTTCCCATTGCATATATTACTGTCATGGAGCACCTGACCAAGAACATCGAAAACCCAATTCTAGGTTTGTCATGTATCTGTGTATGTGTGTGTGTTTTTAAATAAATAAATATGTGTGTGTGTGTATGTGTGTGTGTGTGTGTGTGTGTGTGTGTGTGTATCCTCAAGTTGTGGGATAGGATCAGCTGCACAATGCAAGTCACTAACAGTTGCTTGCTTCCTTCATTCTAGGCTTGTCCATGGTGACGCTGTGTTTAAATTCAAAAATGGTCAACTATCTGTGCCACGCATGTGAGGAAAAATGTTCAACTGATGAAATAATGCCACACTTATTTTCTGCGACACATTACAGTAACTATTACGTAAGTGTTGGATATTGTGAGGATAAATACTTTTATGCATTCTCACATTGGATTTTTGGGAGACTTTCTGTCTTTTGTTTTTGGGTTTCAGCATTGGGTAGACCCTGATGTGTTGAGTTTTGCCACCTTTTCTGGTATGGACACATTGCACATTCTGAGATGTAAGGCCTTTGAGGACATGCACAACAAAGGCCCAGGAGTGCTAGAGGTTTGTGCTTGTTGTTGTGAAATGAGTTTCTATTTAATGGAGTGTTGTTGACTGCCCTTATTCCCCCTTAATTATGCAGGTTTTGAACATGCCTAAAGATTTACTTGATCTTCTTCAACCACTCTCTTACTCTGAAGGTAAGCGCGTGTGTGTGTCTGTGTGCGTGTGTGTTAGGTTCAAAACCCCAAGATCCCTTCATGGGTCTCGGGTCAGGAAGTTGTAAGGCTCCCGGTCTCTAACGAGGCAGCTTAGAGAAACTAATGGCCACACTAAAAAACCACCAGGTCTGTCCATTACGATTCAGAGAGCTCGGAGAGACAAAGAAAAACACATTCTTTTTTACAGTTTGGATCATCCCACTACAATTAATCTGTTGTATAGAAGAAGGCCTCTGTGATATTGATGGATATTGTGTTCCATAGCTTTGGGACATAGTTAATAAATGCACTATCTCCAAATTTATTTAGTCTCTAATTGGAAATTTTCAATAAACTCTAGAGGTCACATGGAGTAAAATGGATTTGTCATGCTAACAGTCCATGACAATCTACTACCCAACTCTACGCTGATGTTCTTACAGGACCGCATGGCCCTGTTCACACCTTTCATTAACATGGGTTTTGGGTGATCAGATCACAAGTGGCCAGCTTTAAGTACAGGACTGAACACACAGAGATGTACTGAGATTTGATGGCTCAAACCTCATTCGGAGGTGGTCTGACAACGTTTTTTTATTTTTAGCAGTGTCAATGCAAATGTGTCTCAGGCCACATTGAAGGGTCCGCCTATTCAACTGAAGTCCTTTGCATGTCGTAATTTGGATGCAAATATGTGAAGAAGAGGCTGAGACTATGCCACATCCAGCAATACATTCTAGCAGTTTCAAAGTTTAGGTGTTAAGTAAGGTGTCAAAATACTGTGTGCTTTATTTGATAACCAAATCATTCTCCTTCTAGCAATGGTCGTTCTCTGTCAAAACGAGAAGCTGTCAACATTGCTTGTAGGTCAGTAGATGTCTTCTTATTCGTCCTTTTCAGCAGCACACATTGTTCTCTGGGGTTAGTAAAAGGTGTGATTTTTCTTAGATGAACCTGCAGTAATATGCATTGATAACATATATGCTTTCTTTGATGTCCTTTCTCACTCTAGCTGACTTGCCTGAAAGGATGACAATACACAAATACCAGAGTGACTCTAAAAGGAAACACCCTGTTATAGGTCTGTAGAATCGCCATATTTGGTCAATTGGACTGACGAAATGTATTTTATTAGACTTCAAAGATGCATTTTCTATGTACGCCATTGGTTCCTGATGTGCTTGCTGTCTGTCCCAAACTTGGTGTGCTTGATACAGGTTTGCAACATCTGGTGGAATGCCGTTGTGGTGGACGCTCTGAGAAACTCTTTTACCTCTGTACACTGTGTCGTTGTACTCTGGTCAGAAATCAAGTAATCGCACACATCGTGAGCGTTGACCACATTCACCAGTTCATTGTAAGTGTCAGCATTGTGATTATGGGGGTAATAATTAAGACCAAGTATGCAACAATTATCTTATCAATTGTAGAGCATGCCACTGTCAGTCCCCCTAAAAGGTGTTGGCGCCAACCATTGTGTTTGTTTTGATTGTTGGGTTTTGCATTGGGCTCAGCGTCACCCACTCATATCCTCCAAGAACAGCTGTTTAATAATCTCTTAGGACAGGGATGGCTAATCCTGGTCCTGGAGGGCTGTTGTCCTGCGTGCTTTAGATGTCTCCTGCTCCAACACACCTGATTCTAATGAATGAGTTGTTATTAGGCTTCTAACGACCCACTAAGTTGAATCAGGTGTGTTGGAGCAGGGAGACATCTAAAACCTGCAGGACTGTGGATCTCCAGGACCAGGGTTAGCCACCCCTGTTTTAGGGTTAAACTATATTATAGCTCCCTTTTTATAAAAAAACTAATTAAATGCATGTAACTTTTGGCAATGCCATCATTACAGTAGTTGCAAAAGTTTTGAAAGGTAAACTGTTTGTGTTTAGGACGCGTGGCACCCCGACACTCTTCTCTCAAAGGACTGCAACAGCGGTCAATCCAGATTAAAGTCTATGATGCTTGATTATGCGAAGCAGGCTGAAACTATCCATGGAACAGGCATTAATGACATAAAGGTAACGTGGAATAAATGTTATTCTTCTTGGCTCAGTTTTCAATAATGCATACAAGCTTAGAGAAAGGCATTTGCATGCAAGCCAGTAAAGCCTAGCACCCATCAATATGTCTGCAGACACAACATGGGGTGCGGAAGTTCTTAGTGATACTTCTTGACGGAGGTCGTCAATTCAGTGGATTTGTGCTCATTGAAACAACCTATTAAAGAGGCTAATGTGTTCCTATAATTTTTATTTTTTATAGCAACTTGTGCTTGATCCAGATGCGTTCTCATCCGTGGACTTTTTTAGCTATGTCGAAGGTAGGCCTTGAAGTTATACTTGAAGGTATACTAATCATTGGTTTGTTGATATTCACTTTTAATTAAAATGTAATTGTGGTCGATAGCCTTGATGAAACTGGAATCCATCTGGAGTGAAAATGAGACAGGGAGCTTGGAGGCTGTTGTGAAGCCACAGGACAAACTGGGTAAGTTGTTTTAAAGGCAAACTGGGTCTTAATTTCAAGGAAATATTTGGCTTGTATGAATTTCAAAAACATACTCATGGTGATTTCCATGACAACATGGGTTCCGATTTAGAGATGTTTAAATATCATTACCTGTGTTTTAAACACGTGTATGGCAGCCTTACTGTGGTAAAGATTGCTAATCAAGAATATATATTTTTAAACACTGCATGCACAATCATTATTCAAAATCTTGAACCTGTTGAAATATCTAAACGGAGGTCTAAAACAGGGGTTCCTCAGAGGTACTGCAGGGGGTCCTCAAAATGATTTGATCCCGAACTTATTTTTGACCAAGAATAAAATGTCAGAAAATATACATGAACATAAATACACAACTTGTGCTTTAAGTCTAAATCTGTCAATAAATATTTGAATGGCTTAGTTAGTGGCCTAATTTTATACATGGCATTATTGTTGGCCCACTGGGCTTGGCCCAAACTAAATATTTCTATCAGCCAAAATGTCCTTGGCCCAAAAAATGTTGAAAGACCTCTGGTCTGAACTACAGAAGCGTGACCATTGGACAATCAAACGTTTTAAAAAAAATAGTCAACTAGAGTGCAAAAAATGCATAATGAAAAGGTACAAATTAACTGGAAAAGACTTTAAATCTTAAGAATTAAGCGTAAATCTATCAGGTACCCATTATTATTTCAGAACTGCAACATACAAGGAGTGTCCAGTGCTAATAGACACGGCTACGATACAGAATGCTAGAACGTGACCACCACCGAATAAGAATCACAAGTTAAAGTGTCAAGATTGGGAAAATATATTTATTTTATTTTTTTAAAACTGTATTTTCAAATTAAATGACTCTTAGTCAATCAAATACTTAGTTCCAATCCATCTGGTCCACTAACATTTTCTTTATTGAGCATTTAGGTATAATATCTGAATGAGAGCATTGTTTGTTCAACAATAAAACATATCCTGAGGAATACAATAGACTTATGATGCACACTGTGTACAGGCCTCATTATAGACTTGGCATTCTGACTCACTAGTGAAAACAGTTCAGCAGTTCTTTGTTGTATCAGCAGAAATGGTTAAGAGACTCTGATTTTTGTGGTAGTTTAGTCTGAACCAGGATCAATTTAGATAACCAGGTAGGGAGCAGAATACATAGATGTTACTTGAATGATCTTGGGATTAATGTCTTTTTCGTGAACTATTTTGGTGGAAAGAGTATACAGTACTTTTTATTTTAATCTGTAATATCATAAAAGGGCAAATAATGTTACCAAGCAATAGTGCAGAGCTCTATCTGGTGTGCCATGAGCTGCCTGATACTCACCTGGAGCTACATTCTGTCTTGTCCAACTAAGAAGCGATGTACCCTACCAATGTATCTGGCTAGTGCACATATCTATACATATTAAACTCTTAAATATCGGCTTTGACTATGTTAAAGGTCTAAAATGATCAACACTGTGCTTTCCAGGGATATGTATATAACACCATATCACACATTATCACGTGAAGGTCCCCATATCATAACCTAACTGGTTAAAGTGTGTCTATATGTACCTCAGTTAGCCTATTGCATCCATTGCTTATGAGGGCTGAGGAGATGAATGTTGTTCAAGAAGTATCCTAGCGCAGTTTTCCAGTCTTGTGTGTATTATTTATTTATTTATTATAAAAGTGACTCCAATTGTTGTTGTTGTTGTTTCAGTTTTACAAATTGTATTCTCACCAGAAAGACAGTCATTTTATTCTGAGGTTACTATTATAGGAAAATGTCAAGGAAATCCTCAATCCTATTTTGAATTATTTAAAAAAAAATGTTCAGGGCTCACAGTTTGGTAGAGAGAATCCACCCAGTCTTGCCACAAACTATACAATGTTAACTTTATCAGCACAAAGGCAAAACAAATGGGTGGGGGGGTGGGGTGGGGGGGGGGGGTAGGGCATCATCAATCTCCTCAGACTTTGTAGATAAGCAGACACATACCGTATCCATGACGTGAAGAGAATAAACCTGAGACATCGTTGTTAGGCTGGGCTTTCTATAAAAGTTCATAAATGTTCTATCTTTTGACTGGAGGCAGGGGGATGGAGGAGTGGTTTGGGGCCCCAAGGTTTTGGTTCCTCGTGGCGG
>JAODOY010003839.1:0-10864 GCA_025399855.1 Forbesichthys papilliferus
CTATTACACACCGTAGTACCCACTATTACACACCGTAGTACACACTATTACACACCGTAGTACACACTATTACACACCGTAGTACCCACTATTACACACCGTAGTACCCACTATTACACACCGTAGTACACACTATTACACACCGTAGTACACACTATTACACACTGTAGTACACATTGTACCACTGGTACAGACCAGGGCTTGAAATGTTATTTTCCATATGGTTACTATGGTAGGGGTGAACATTGAGGTCATGTAAACTAAATAATCACCTCTGTAGTAGCATGTGATTATTTAGCTGCTGTGTGAGTATCTGGATCAGTGAGAAACACTATAACCACCTGTATACATCTTATTGTTATTACAAATACATATTTAACACTGTATTAAATGGCCACCAGCTGTTTCATGTTGGGTGTAGCAAGAATGTTTCTGCTGTGTTTGACTACGAAAATGTAAAGCTGCTGTTTACATCTTGGGGTAGATGTACAGTATAGAGTATATGCTGGCTATGTTAGTAACTATGTAACTTTACAGTATAGAGTATATGCTGGCTATGTTAGTAACTATGTAACTTTACAGTATAACTGCTGGCTATGTTAGTAACTATGTAACTTTACAGTATAACTGCTGGCTATGTTAGTAACTATTTGACTTTACAGTATACCTGCTGGCTATGTTAGTAACTATGTAACTTTACAGTATACCTGCTGGCTGTGTTAGTATTCAGTATTCTGTGTAGCAGGTTTGGCTGTTCGGCTGTAACGTGATGTCATCCACCTCTACATTCCTCTGCAGCTGATGTAAGATTGATGTTGACACAGCTGAACTCTGACCTGCGGAGGAGGAGGGAAAGTAGTGCGGGGAATGTGGAGCATTTGACCTTTGACCCCACTAGATGTATCTGTCAGCATGGGGCACAGGAAGACTGGGTGTAGGAGGAGCTATGGGTGGATTAGCATCTCACACACAACCTGCTGTTAGCTGGATGAAGTCAGTGCTGTTTTGGATGTGTGATTCAGTGGTAGGCTTGCTGCTGTTAGCTGGATGAAGTCACCTTGCAGGTATGGATTTAAACATATTGGTGGTGTAATTGCTAGGCTATTATTTTATTCAGGCAGAACATCATGTCTCTAGGTTATGTAGTAACGATAATGACAGGCAGCAGAACAATATGTGTCCTGGATAGTGGAGAGACATAAACAGGCTTTCTGAAACCTAGAGATCAGTTGTGTCTTGCCACCAGTTGTTGTTGTTATGCTGATGCTGCAGCGTTACCGTGACTACGGGTATGTAAGGGATGGGAGCTCTAGCGTACATAATCACATAGTTGCTACTGTGAGCTTATTTGCTGTATAAACAACATCAAACAACCTCTCTCCCTGGAGTGTTGCAGCGTGACGTAGGGCATGCAGGCACAAGATAGGCCCGCCATTACACACTACACACTAGCAGCCTGACTCTAGAGCGCCCTCTAGCGTCCAGTCAGGAGGTGTCTGGCTGCTCTCTGTGTGTGTGTGTGTGTGTGTGTGTGTGTGTTCCGCTGCCCTTGGGCTGTGTCTGGTTATGTGACCCCACTAGCTCCACTGTGTCTGGTTGCAATGCATTGTGGGTAAGATTACTGGGTGTTGGTCATAATGCCTTAATAGCTGTTTTTGTGGGGTGTTGCACCTGCAACCCTGCCATGCCTGAAACGCTTCCATATGCGCACACACGCACAGATCAGTTGAGTTGTTGCATGTCCCCACAACTCACTTGTATATACTGTGTGTGTGTGTGTTGTCAGTTTGGCAGTGCCGTCTAAAGCGGCACCTGTTGGCACTAACCCGTTTGAGGATGAGGAGGAGGAAGAGGAGCCTGTGGAGGAGCAGAGAACAGCCTGTCACATCGTTCTGAATAAAGAGGATGTGAAAATGTTGGTGAACAGGACTCTCTCTCTCTCTCTCTCTCTCTCTCTCTGTCTCTCTTTCACTCTCTTCCTCTCTGTTTCACTCTCGTTCACCAACCTGATAGCTTCCTCGGATTCCTGTTCTTGTTTAATCCGGTCTAATTTTCCTCCTTGCTATTATGTTGGCGTGCTATGTAAACATGCTATGCTAGAATGCTATGCTAGCATGCTATGTCAGCGCGCTATGTTAGCTTGCTGTGTTAACGTGCTGTGTTTGTGTGATATGTCAGCATGCTATGTTAGCATTCAATGTTAGCATGCTATGTTAGCATGCTGTGCCAAGATGTGAGCCACCTGCACGTGTGTCCACATGGTTTCACAGATTTTACACCTGCACATTTACACTGGCCACTGGTTTCATTGTGATGGGTGTACATTTATGCACCTTGGTCTGTTTGAGCTAGCTTGAGCTACATTTGGCGCTTGCTCATTTATATGAATGTATCTGATTCTGTAAGACAAGCTGGTCAAGGTTAAAGACAGCAGCACTTTTTACGCTGTGTGTGTGTGTGTGTGCGTGCGTGATTTCCTACAGTCAGATCTGATTCTCTGAGCACTTTTCTTAATTATTAATTATTTATTTGCTCTATTCTTGATCACTACTTCGGAATTAATTTTACATTTGCTTTTCCTAAATTCCAAATGCATTAATACAATTTAGATTGAAGCATCTTAAGATGATTCTAGCAGGGACTTTTAATCTTCCTTTTATTTGTTTTGTATGACCTCAAATATTGATCCAAGTCTGGAAGCAAAGCTCACCAACACACACCTCCATAGTGTGAACAGGTCTGCCTGTACAACCAATGTGTGTGGACCTTTATCCAAGCTCTGGTTGGTGTGTGTCTGGCGCCCTCAGATGGCATTAGGTAGAACTACACCTGTGCACTTTAGAACCTGACTGGCCTTGCTTGTTATTCTTTATGGGTGTCGTCATGGGTGATGTTATGGGTGATGTCACATCACCCTGTGTTGACACTGTCTCCAAAATGGTCGCTGCGGGCGGTAGCATGCCTCCTGTTACCGTGGGGTCCAGCGGGTGTCGTCCTGACTGTTTCTCACTCTTTTACATGTTGGTCCCTCCCGCCACTGTGGCATGCTGGGTAGTCCCATGACACGCCCACAAAGCTGCGCTCTCATTGGCTGTTGTGTCGCCCCGACAGCACGGAGACGAACCCCGCCAGCCCCAACAGGGCGGAGGACGGCACCGCCAACCCCTTCTCCTCCAACGGGGAGGGCAACCCCTTTGAGGACGAGCCGGCCAGCCCGGCCGTGAGCGTGGCGGTACGGGCGCTGTACGACTACGAGGGCCAGGAGCAGGACGAGCTCAGCTTCAGAGCAGGTAGGCCATGTGTCGCACCTAGACACCAGAGCAGGAGGGCACTATGCTGAACGAGATCACCACTCGGGGTGTTTCTAAGGACTCATTAACGTTTAAACTTGGACTTGTTGACTAGTCTAAAAGTAAGAAAACACTTTGAATCACCTTCTTCAATAACTGTCTAACTTGAAATGTCCCTGGCACAAATCGTATACATACAGAACTTAGAATTATTTATTATAGTAGAATGTGTCTATATTACAACACCAGCACATTACTGGGAAACATTCCATTTGGTTAATTCGTATTACATCGCATACAAATGGTGCTGACTAGAGAGGGAAGTGACGTTTACTCGACTAATTGTGCATATCCCTAATAACCACACATGCACATGGCCGAAGTAGAGGAGGTTGTCGGTGCAAGTTTGGTGACTGTGTGTTTCTCTGCTCCAGGCGAGGAGTTCACCAAGATCGGGGAGGAGGACGAGCAGGGCTGGTGTCGAGGCCTGCTGAAGAACGGCAAGACTGGCCTGTACCCCGCCAACTACGTAGAGGATGTCCAATAGGGAGGAGGGGGCGGAACCAATGCGCTTTCTAGCCTGGCGGTGTGCCCCCTGCTGGTAGAGACTGTACCTGCAGGGGGGGAGTTACAGTTTAGACAAGTACAACTTGAACAGGTGGCTAATTAGCAGTTTACCCTCTGTGATAGCCAATAGAAACACATATTTCATCACAAGACCCTTAGCCTTCTGCTAATGCTGAGCTGAACATGCTAGCTCTCTAGGACTCTGCTAAAACATGCTAGCTGTCTAGCATTGTGCTAGAACATGCTAGTTGTCTAGCTCAGTGCTGGTACATGCTAGCTGTCGCTGAGGGCGATATTGGCCTCACATTTTTGCTGTTACAGAGAGAAGGCTGTTCTGTTAGACTCAAAACGCTGAAAAGTGTGAATGTAAGTACTGTTGAAACACTGGGACGACCAATCATTTAGCACCACACCTCTAGCCATCACTAGCTGTTAAAAACAATATTACTGGATTGTTATTGGGGTTTTGTACTTATTGAATTCAATCCATGAATGTGTATTATTTGATATTTTGATTGCAAATGTTGAATATATGTTTGATTACATTTGTGTCAGACTTTAACTTGATTTAAAAGAGAGTCCTTTTATGAGTTTTAATTCTCCACTTCAGGTTATAACTGTTGTAGTTATTTATGTTTGAGAGCTGTGAGCAGTAGAGATGGTCACTGCATTACAGATGAATGTACGACAAACCTGCTGATTGTGGTATTCTGATGTTGAACCTGTCGCATAGAACCTTCCAACACTGTTCTTCCACACAAGCTCCATGCTGGAGGTCACAGACCTTGTGAACATTTTGCAGCTCAAGCAATAGACACAGGTAGGGATAGTATTTCAGGAGCCTTCGTGTAAATATCATTAAACTTTATGCGCAAGATGAAATCAGATGGAATATTAATTTATGGAATTTCTTAAGTGCTTTGGATCGACTCCTGTTCTAGGGCTGTGATTGGTCAAATGGTTTATGATCAGTGCTCTTCTGTCAAATGTGTAAATATTCTATCGCACTCTATTTAGTATGCAAAGACAGATTATATTTCACTTTATTGAGTCAAAGTTATGCTCCTAAATGTAAATTTGTTGAGGCATTAATGAATATGCCTCTTGACAATGACTGCTCAGTTGATGAGCTAGCTCTCTGAGCTGAACCCCTCCCTATCTGTGTTGCTCACCTCAATAAATGTCCTGTGTTGCCTTTTCGTGCTGTATGTTCAGACGTCTCTGACGTTTTAAGATGTTTTCAGCAGACTTCACAACAGCATCAAATTCACTTGCGCACTTTGTAAATGTTAGCCCACAATATAATAAATACATTAAACAAAAAGTTGATTTCTTGTCCAATTCCTTGACTCCATCATTAGACGCGTCAGGGTTTACACACACACGTATAAGTTGTGTTTTAAATGTAAACATTTTTCTGATTTCGATCAGAATATTGAGTTCATATGCAAATACATCCAAGTACATCTGAAAAAATTCAGCAATTAGCGATTTAAAACAGTTTGGTTCACTCAGTTCACTTTTATTACAACGAAAAGTATCACTGAATAAAAAGTTATCTTCCAAAAACTGTATAAATGTGATTATTTATTTAAATATTGCCAATAAATCAATAAAAATGTCAGATGGACTTGAAGGTTTTTGCATCTGAACTCTACATATTATTTTACGTTGCCTAGTGTAAGATATTAGCTTATATTTACTCAAATTAACCTCGAGTGTTTCTTCAGTATGGAACAATATCTCGCTAGAATTTTACTAAATAAACTACAGTACCCGACAAGCCGTGCCGCCATAATATGGACCAATCAGCGGGCGAGCCTGTTGTTGACCCGCTGACGTGTCTTCGGGTGTTCATGAGGACAGGGAAGGCTCCAGACAGCTGTTAGTTCTGCTACCCTGACCACCACCTGCTGTTTCCACCTGAAACATGGCTGATCCTAGCAAACACGACATTTCTGCCATTTTCAAACGCCTGAAGTCGCTTCCCACCAACAAGGTGAGACTTTTAAGTTTCTCTCCAACCAGGAAGTGACACGTCGCGCCGTGGCATCAGTCAGTAACGTGTCCACATATGGACGTTGTGTGTCTAAAAGTAATCCAACTATCTGTTTCCATTGTCTCCATGTGCGACGTGTCGTGGTGTGCGTGTACCGTCCCGGCAGAGTAACGGTTTTATACTCCGCACATGATCGAACCACATCAACTACGCAGCAGCTGTTCTCAAACACCTTCGTTTTCATAGTCAGAAATGCTCGTGTATGTATGTTCTCGTCTAGAGTCAGTGCCGTTAAAACCCATCCTCGTTATCCCGCAGGTTAATAAATGACAGTGGTCAATATGACAGCTGTTATGTAGCACCAGAAATAAAAAGTATCCTAGCCTACTGGCTTGTTTGATTTTCTTTCACATGTTGACTTGAACTTAATTACAACTGTGAAATGCATTTTTCACGTTTGTGAGTGTGTACTTTAGACTTATACGTGACACAGTGTGACTTGATGATGACGCCATTACGTATCTTCTAATCGTCAATTGATATAGGCAGTATTGAATAAGTGCTAGGTTAAGGTTACGTGTTTTAATCCATGGCTCTGAGTGTTTCTACTGGGAACAGGGGAACATCTCGTCCAACAAATAATCATAGGTCATTCTTTCTTTTTCCTCCGTCTTATTTTCCTGTCACTCTTCCCTCTCTCTCAACCCCCCCCCCCTACCCCTCTCTCTCTCTCCTCCAGGCATGTTTTGACTGCTCTGCTAAGAACCCCAGCTGGGCTAGCATCACCTACGGGGTGTTCCTGTGCATCGATTGTTCCGGTACCCACCGCTCCCTGGGTGTGCACCTGTCCTTCATCAGGTAGCTGGCCTCTAATCACGCTGTCCTGTGTCTCTAACGCACCCTGTCCCTGACACACTGTCCTGTGTCTCTAACGCACCTGTCTGACACCCTGTACTGTAACTGTAGTTCAGAGGTCTTCAGCAGGGGGTCCTCAGAGGTATTTGAGCCCAGAAAATATACTTTAACATTACTACAACCTAGCTATACATATATGCTTCTGTCGCTAATTATTTTAATGGCTTAACATTGTGTACAGTGGCCTACATCATTATAAACTACTTTTAAACATGGCATCGTAGGCAGCCCTGCACATTGTTGACCCGGCAACCAAATACTTGATATTCGATAGAGGGTCCCTGTGCTGTGTTTAACAACCAAGGGATCCTTAGCTTGTCCTAAACGTCCTTAACGTTGAAGACCTCTGGTTTGTGTGTGTGTGTGTGTGTGTGTTAGTAACATCACCCTGTCCCTGCAGGTCCACTGAGCTGGACTCCAACTGGTCCTGGTTCCAGCTCAGGTGCATGCAGGTGGGGGGGAACTCCAATGCGGTGCGTATACATGTGGTCTGGTTGCCCTGTGTGTGTGTGTGACTGAACTGTAACAGTCATATGTTGGTATACAGTGGTCATGTAGCTACAGTAGTGTTAGCTGACGTCTTGTAGACAGCGTAGGCTGACAGAAAGCCCACTATTCGTATTTGTTGTGTCACCAAATTATTTGTGCAAAAGTGAAAATTAGCATATTGATCCTGGACAGTGGGGGGTTGGGGCATGTCATGCCAAATGATAACGGCGTGTAGCAGCTAACGTCTTGCCCTCCACACAAGCGTTAGCTAATGGCGTGTATCAGCTAACGTCTTGCCCTCCACACAGGCGGCGTTAGCTAATGGCGTGTAGCAGCTAACGTCTTGCTCTCCACACAGGCGGCGTTAGCTAATGACGTGTAGCAGCTAACGTCTTGCCCTCCACACAGGCGGCGTTGGCTAACGGCGTGTAGCAGCTAACGTCTTGCCCTCCACACAGGCGGCGTTCTTCAGCCAGCACGGCTGTACGTCTGGGGCCGCCAACACCAAGTACAACAGCCGCGCCGCTAAACTGTACAGAGAGAAGGTCAAGACCCTGGCCACGCACGCCACCCGTTGCCATGGCACTGAGGTAGGAGGTGGAGGCTAATGTGAAGGTCATAACTCAGGGCAGTAACACGGGGAGGGGCTGGACCACATGTCCATGTCCCCTTCAGCCTACCTCATTATGTCATTAGCACCATAGAAGTGCACAACACAAGTACACGATTTGGTCAAATGAACGTGTCTCCTGTGACCAGCTGTGGCTGGATGGTCAGGCTCCTGTGTCCCCAACGTCACCTGGCAACAAGCAGCTGGACTTCTTCAGCATGCTGTCCCAGGTACGTGTGTGTGTGCGTGTGTGTGTGTGTGTGTGCGTGCAACAGTAGCATGCTACATGTGGTAGCTCCCTGCTACATGCTACATGTGAAGCCTACATGTGTGTTTGCAGGCTGTTCCAGACAACTCCAACCTGTCACCGCAGACCCCCAGCTCTCTGGAGAGTCCTGCTGCCACGACGACGGAGCAAGATAAGAACGGTGTGTCTCATGAAGAGTAGAAGACATCCTAGGGTTCTACAGCGGAGGGGGGCGTGGCTGGGAATAGCCATGATGATGTCATTAGTTCAGTGATGATGTCATTAGTTCAGTGACGTGAGACATAGAGCAGCTTGGTGCTTGTCATTCAGGCGCGGCGCTCTAAAGGCCCAGGCGTACTTTCTACGTCCGCGGAACGCAGCGGTGCACGTGGCGTGAATATCGGCAAGAGCACACAGTCCACACAGACTGTGTGCTCTTTCTGTTTGAGCATGTGCAACTGCAGTAGATGTCCTACTAAACTCACAAATTAGTGTTCTAGGCGTATAAAAAAATATTTATTTCCAGCGAATATCTGAGCTACACCTATATTGTTCACAGGAAACAATGTGTGCACATAAACATTGTAGTTTTTTATCGATCGATTGATCGATCACAAATTTCAAAGCCCTTTTTTTTGTAATAGCCGTCTGCATGAAAGTATGCTTGGAACAGCCCGAGCGCTTGTCTGCGTTGCACAAGGTTAGGCATTTGGCCTTAAGTGGGTCTACTGGCACTAAATGTGTGTGTGTGTGTGTGTGTGTGTGTGTGTCCTGCAGGAAATCCAGAGGAGGGTCCCAGTGTGGACTTGCTCAGTGTGTCTCCTAAAGCTGCCCCAGGTGGGACACATGGGTGTATATAGTTTTATGGGTGATATGTGTATATGTCTATGGTGTCATAGGTGTTTATAGTTATATGGGTAATACATGTATATAGAACAGGTTTACTCACTGATGTATATTGTGTGTGTGTTTGAGTAACATATTTAGCTTGTCTCTGTGCCCAGAGCCTACTTCTCTCCTAAGGAAGAAACCCACTGCTGCCAAGAAAACAGTACGTATAAAATAGAATGTTAAAATCGCTGTATAACTGAAACCCTGTTATAATCGCTATACAATAGGGGTGTAACAGTATGTGTATTCGTATAGAACCGTTTCGGTACAGACGTTGCTATTCGGTGCATGCATGTTGAATAATTGGGAAAATAAATTCAGAAGCGCGAGTTTCACACTGAGCCTTTAAGTTGTAAGCCTTGTCTCAAATTAGACCTGTCTGGCATGCTTTCAAAACAGCTGTGTGGTGAAAATGTTGAGTGTTGAATCAGAAAAGTACGATGTCTTGGCGTGGTTCTAAATCAAAGACCAATGCATGCAGAATTAAAGTTAGGTTTTTTTATTTTTTTTTTCTCCGCATTTGGACTGCCATGCGCGCAAATTACCGAAAACCGATTTGACCTGTCCCGCACTAGTTAATGTAAGTAACTAGCTCATAATAAATGTTGCATTGCTGTAACGTGTGGGGGTGAGAGTGCACATACCCTCCTCCACACAGGTTTTTGTGTGTGTGTGTGTGTGTGTACACAAGGCAAGAATGAATAGAAAGGCGGCCAGCCTGTCAGTAAGACATCCTCCCACCACGACATTTGTCTTTATTGGTGGTGTAATTTTGAGTCTGGGGTCCTGGGTGGAGTTTTACACAACTGGCTTTTGATTTGAAAAGCTGTCTAAATGAACGGGGGTTCTCTGTAGAACTCTCGTCAAGTTTAATATGTGAATGGTCTTACATTTAGGTTTTAATATAATAATTAATTATCTGTACTAAAACATTTATAAAATTATTCTGTTTTTTTAAGGATTATGACTGTATTCTTACAAGCAACTATAAGGATTTCTTTTTTGTTAAAATACGTAAAAATATTTTAATGGTTATAATAATTACGTTGTTTTTTTAAGCAGTTTTATGGCCCCGCTGTCTATTTGGTTTTACAGTGTTGCAGGTGTTGGATCAGTGACATTATTGTGAAAGGGAGCGTGTCTAATAAAACAAATCAAACGTGACGTTTTATCGGCTATGAGCTTTTAGGGTTTTTGCGTGAAAATGTACCGAAACCTGACTCCATGTATTGTTAACCTCTACTATACAACTGAAGCACTGTTCTAATCAGGACATACCTGAAAGTATGTTACAGTAATCCACCATTTCAAAAACACAAGCATAACGTGTGTGTGTCCCCAGAAGGGGGGTCTGGGGGCCCAGAAGATGAGCGGTCAGACGTTCTCCCAGCAGCAGCAGAGGGCGCAGGCTGTGGACCAGCAGAGGCAGTCGGAGGCCCGACAAGCACCCCAGGACCACCAGCCCATGTGAGGCCATGGTAGCACCCCCACCAACTAGGGGGCGCTGCCACTAGCAACCTGGGGTCCTCTAGCTGTTATTACAGCATGAAGAACATACAGTATTTTGTTGTTCAGGATGTACCCAGGTGTTGTTCAGGTGTATATACTGTGTGTGTGTGTGTGTGCGTCCAGTGGCGGCTCGCTGCGTCTGGCCTACAGGGACCTGCAGGAGGAGCGCAAGGAGGAGCAGCGGAGGTTCCAGGGCTTTGACCAAAAGAAGAAGGAGCAGGCCGAGCGGCTTGGCATGGGCATGGGCGGCCGCAGGTACCTGTCTGCATCATAATAATAATAATAATAATAATAATAATAATAATAATAATAATAATAATAATAATAATAATAATAATAATAATAAT
>JAODOY010003840.1:0-11275 GCA_025399855.1 Forbesichthys papilliferus
ATACGTATGTATACATATATATATATGTATGTATATATGTATACATACGTATATATATATATATATATGTATACATACACATATATACATACACACATACACACATATATACATACACACATACACACATATATACATACACACACACACACACATACACACACACACATATACATACACACACACATATACATACACACACACATACACAAACACACATACACAAACACACACACACATACACACAAACACACACACACACACATATACATACACACACACACACACACACACATATATACATACACACACACACACATATATACATACACACACACACACACACACATACACACACACACATATACATACACACACACATACACACAAACACACATACATATACACACAAACACACACAAACACACATACATATACACACAAACACACATACATATATTCATATATACACACATACATATATATAGAAAATGTATTTGGAAGTAGTCAAACAAACCACAGACATAAAAAAACTTAAAAGAATCGAGCCATACATGCTAATACATTACATGCAAGTATTTAGAACTATACACAGATGTTTTACTCAAGTACACGGCTTTTCCCCCCGCTTGCGGCAATTTCCACAAGGGGAAAAACCATAAAATGGTTGTGTTTGCTGAACTCCCTAGTCCTATGAATCTCTAATTTAAGCCATTCTGACACTACTTAACCTCTATACAGTCTCCATTAACACGGCACACTTCCTAACCATTAGAAGCCTATCGGTGACATTAAGCACTAATACAACAGCTATGGCACATTAAGCCACTCAAACGTGTACTGCCCCCACCGACACACAGACAGTCTAAATCAGTAGCGTGGCATTCTACCGCTAGAGTACTTCAGTGACTGTTCCCAGTAAGTTTATAACCTGGAAGACCCGCACTGATTACTTGCAATGTCCTCAAGGCTGGTCGGCCGGCTGGCTGGCTATCTCGGTCCTGTTGGGAGCCAAGAGTGAGGGGCACATCTGGTCTTGATGGCTCCAGCAGCGCTGCTGGCCGCCTTGAAGGCTGAGCCCATTTAACTGCCTCTGTGTGCAGCTCCACACTGCATCTGAAATTACACCATCACCTGCCTGAAGTGCCTGTGTTCTCTTGCCTGCGCTACTTTAAATCATAGCTTACATTCAAGACTCTCTCTCTCTCTCTGTTAAAGGCGTCGTGAAGTCATATTAATTTGTTATCCAAGCAATAATTTAACCCCTGAACAACTATGGTTTCATCTTTTTCCATAATTTTTGCTTCTTTTAAATGTTTAATCCAAACTGATGGTGGCCATTAGTTTGGCCTGTCTAGTGTTACATCCTCGCCATTGTTAGTGTGACTCTATGGTATTTTGATATGCTGCCAAAATGCCCCAGTATAGAGCATACATCCGCACTTACATTAAGAGGAAGTATTTCAAGGATATTAATGTGCGATTCAATGCATTGCTCAGGAGCAATGACTATTATCACACGTCTGTCCTTCAGAGGACATTAACTCCATACCTTTAAAGAGTGGAATGCCTGTAGGGGAAAGTATGCTTTCCTGGTGGAGGCAGAGGCAATTTAAACATGCTATTGAGCATGCATATGATGACAGCCGATTTCACACATACCCGAGCTTGGGGCTTTGTATGAACCCAGAGCGAGCATGACCCATTTAAAGCAGCATAAATACCCAGCTGCAATTAAGGGCTATTCAGATTAATCGCGCAAATCGATGCGCTATTCGCTTGACCGAGTGCAAGTCTCTCTCTCTTTTTAAAAATATTTTTAGAGTTTGCGTCGTTCACACCAGAGGTGGCGAGAGCATAGGAGGAACCGGAAATCATTTGGTTTCTATGACACCGGTGGCAAGGTGTGAAGGGGCAATGTGGTCGTCAGACCAAAGATTAAAAAGCTGTGACGTGGTTCGGCATAAAAACCAAACCGTAAGCAAATTGCGAGACGCTCGGCTAGACAAATGGCACACAACTGACATTTTGCATAAACCCAACCCACCATAGTTACTGTTGCTATGCCCATCCAGCATTTGCTTCTTTAATCATAAATTAAAAAATAAATTGCGGAGGGTATGTATAGTTCAATATAGTTTAGTCCTAGCCCATGTAGCATAAATGCTGCATGCTACATGGTAGCCAGAGCGAGGTCAACCAATACTATAATAATAATTACTGGAGTAATAGGTTCTCTCCTCTTAGTGTTTATTTATGTGTGTGTGTGTGTGTGTGTCTATCTCCTCTTAGTTCTTGTTAAAAGCCTAGCTGCACAGTTTTGAATGAGCTGTAGTCTCTCAATAGATTGTTTTGGGAGGCCGGTGAACAGCAAATTACAGTACGAGATGGCTAGATACAAAAGCGTGAATAAACTATTCTGCATTATTTTTTATTAAGTTTTTATTTTTAATTTTATTTAAATTTGGCTTTATCTCTCAGATTAAAGAATTATATTTTCACTGCTCTGTTGATGTGGGACCTAAAGCTTAGATCTGAGTACAACAACTCCAAGACTGGTATCCTCTGATTTAGGGACGACAAGTAGGATTTTAGTTTTGTCCTCATTTAACTTTAAGTAAGTTACTTTACCATGTATTTATTGACGAAAGGCAGTGAGTAATAGATTTTAAAGATGCAAGATTATTTGGTTCACTAGAGATGCACGTTGTAACATCTACGTCGTCTCGCCGCTGTGGTAACACTGGGGGAGGACTGTCCGTGTCCCCAGCGCCTCACACCCACACGTGCAATCAGATAGATAGCCTTCAGCCGTGTGGGTGTGAGGGCATATAGGCTGGGGACTACCGGGAAAGGGTGTGGGTTATTGTACAAACTGTGTTACGGGACTGTACACGCCTTTGGTTTACGTTTTGGTTTTGCTGTTTGAGTTAATTTACGTTCGATTAAATGATGAGCCGTGTGGCTTGTTGCTCGTTCGGCATCTGTTTTTTCCTTTTTGTTCATTTCCACTCGCCTCACCAGCACGGCGTTACACACGTAACTATGTAAACATACGTTGTGTTCCTTAATGATTTCATCTTTATCATAATTCAAGGTTTCCCCACACAGACTTTACTTGGGCAAGCCGCCCATGTTTATTAATGACCCATTTTAGCATTTCATTGTTATTTTTTCCACCAAAAAAATTTCAAAAATAAGGTTTTCATCTGATATCAGTATCATTTCATATATCTTTATTGTATTATTGTATGCACACATTTACATTTTTATTTCATAATCTGATTCTTTAACTATTTATATTAATGTTTCTCAGTATTTGTTTATGGGAAGCACAACTGTACATGTTTTCCCTCTCTGTAAAGCACTTTGAACTGCAATTCTGTATGAAAAGTGCTATATAAATAAAGATTATTACTATTACTACTACTACTACTACTACTACTACTGGCAATAGCTTAGATGAATTGGTAGCTTTGTGAGACCATCATGAACTTCCAATCTCCATGATTCACAGTGCAGGTGAATGCTACACGCAGATAAAAGGAAATAATCACCAGAAATATATTTACATAACAAAATACACACATCTGTTTGGGGTCTTCACAAAGCACATTTGTATTGTTGCTTTGTTAGCACCACACCAAGTTGGCACATCTTCTAATCTACAGTGATCGTCAATGTCATGAGAATGTCTTTGATGGCCAAGGTGTGAACTGAGATGCGTGACGCAGTGTGATAATGAACTATGATGACCCAGCAAGCAGCAGCCAGGTACATAGTGTGTGAGAAGCAAGGCAGGTCACGACATGCATGACATTGTTAGAATTGGCAGTTTGTCTCTGGATACATGGAACAGCGCACGCTATAGCTTCACCACTAACAAAAACCTAAATGGAGCTCACATCTCCAGAGTAGACAAATATAGAGACAATTACTTATTTCCATTTTTATTTATTTTTTATTTTATTTTATTTGACTTCCATTTGTCAAAACAGAATAGGGACTCGTTACTTGGCATAACCGGAATGGGAATGGGAGGGTAGAGCGTGCCGTGTTGTCACAACAATGGAGAAAAAGTTGACTGTCCACATGAGTCGGAGTCAAACAATTGCGTAGAACTGCTTAGCATAACCAGCAATTCTCATCAAAGCTCAAAATAGTTAGCTGTAGAAGCAATCAATAAGCTGGTACATATGTTTTTATCTTAGCACAAAACACCTTTTGCAAAATTGTCATATTTGCAGCCTCAAAAGCACATGAAATATACAAAAATAAGCTTCCTAAATATCCAAAAATAAGCTTCCTAGAACCAGATGTAGTTCCGACTCCGACCGGTCCTAGGAGAAAGCAGTGCATGCAAAAAGCTCCTACGTATGCACTGAACATGCACAAACCGGAGTTAGGGGAATACATAAGTTATCTCAGCTGCAGTCTGACATCAAATGGTTAAAGGCAAAATAAGAGATTTGTTTGCAGCTGTTACAGAAACAACACTAGTGTGGTTTGTAACAATGCTGTTTTGGTTCCAAACACTAAAACTTGCCATCCCTTCCACAAGTGAAAACATGAGAATGAGACCAACCCCCGTGACACCAATACCCCCGTGTATTTAGTTTCACTTACCTATAGCTCAACACCCCTGCCCTTCCTGAAACTCTCTGAAAATAAACTCACAGAATGTTATCCAAGTGCCTTTCATATTTTGGAGTGCGCTATACTCTGGGTCTAAATGTCAACCAAAACATCAAAGACTAATTAAAGCAAAGCAAATAGTGGCTTTACCGGGCTATTGCCTAGTCCACACTTTATAAAATTAGGATTTTTCTCCCTATATCATCCATACAAGCATAGTTTCAATAAAGTCAGTCTGTTCCAAGGTTATAATAGTTTTGCATTTTTCATTCATTTTTATTTTTATTTTGTTTTGACTTTTGGTTTTCAAATTCAGTTTAGTTTTAATTCGTTTGGTAGTTTAATTTAGTTTCTATTTTTTGAAAATGCTTAGTTTTAGTTTAGTTTTTTTTTTTAGTTTAGTGTTAGTTTTGAGTCTGTAAAATGGGTTATTTATCAAGGTCAGAAAAAAGTGTGGGAGCCAAAACTTCCAACGCACACTATTGCTTGCATTATACATAAATAAAAGAATGTGAATTTGTGCTTCTGACACATGGTGTTTTTGTAATTTCATATTCTATGTACAGTAAAGTTATGGTAGTAAAGAGAAGATTTCTTAATGTACATTGGACGCTAGGATGCCTGCTTGTATTCGTGTTACTTGTTTAATTGATCGGCAGTCGGCGGTGTTCGCCACGGAGTAACACAGCTTTCTACCGTAGTTGCACTGGTAGGCTTAGCTAAGTAATCTAGATATGTATTTTACCTTGTTTCGTGTACAAAGCACGTATACGTGTTTCGACACGTGTGGATTGTAACAATAGATACAAATTTCCTTTACACGAAGTCAAGTGGAGGTATTTTCCATGTCGCTACACACGGGAGCAGCTAGCTGTGTTAACGAGCCTACACAACCAACGTCAGCCCTCAAAGTATTGTGAAATTAAAACTCAACAAAAACATCATAACATTTTAGAGAGATGAAAACTAAGGACGTTTACTCTATAATTGTATTTTATTTTAGTTAGTTTTGCAACCAGACAATTACAGTTTTAGTTCATTAACTTTTTTCTGTAATGCCTAGTTTATATTTTTATTTCAGTTAACGACAATGCTTTTTCCCCACTTAGTTTTCGTTATTTCGTAGATTATAACCTTGGTTTGTTCACATGAAAATGCAATATCACGTTGTCAAGCAAACACTCTCTCAAAACACAACAGTGAACAGGCTGATGCTACAAGCCAAAAAACTTGTCAACAATGATAAGTTTCTGAACATCTTCACCCTGGAAGGAGTTTTTGTTTTGTTTTCAGTGATCTAAAAATACGTGTAGAAAAAACTACAAATACCTGTGTATGTGTAGCATTGTGATACCGTCCTAATCGTGCATGCTCCAGTTTGACTTCACCACAAGTTTCAGTCTTTGACCAGTCCAAGTCTGGTGGTTCGGACCAATCAGCCTTATACTGGCAATTACCGGTGTAGATTAGGTGATTAGGTGAGATGTTAGCCTGTGATAGACAGATGGTTCATCCAGTCACCTGGGAGTTTTATTTTTTAAGTGCCTGCCCTTTTTCAGACACTTTCAATGGACAGCTTCCCAGATGGTTCCGCTCAACAAACCATCTGGTATGTCAGGTTCGTGTATGACTAGGCATTGACGCAGTGGCAATAGTCAATCAAAGTATAAAATATTAATGACAAATATTTGCAAACACAGGGTTAGTAGTGATTTTACCAAAGGACTATATGGATTTTACCATGTCAACGAATAAGGAAAAGACCCACATTAGGTTGATTTTGGAGCAAAAGCACTTAATTGATCCCAACTGAAACCGCTTATTCTCTTACTGGGTCCTGAAGGGATCCTTCTGAGCCATGCTGAGACCCAAATCATGGAGACTGAAAGATCTTGTCTCACAACGCTACCAATTCACCAGCAGCATTGCATGTTAACTATACACTACAAATATACATCTTAAAATAAATACCAACTAGCCATACAATGTCTGCACTGGAGAGTCATTTTATCATGTAGATTTACTTACATCTATGCCCCAATGCTCAAGAGACATGTTTTTGTTGTGGTTTTTGGTGACATGCTCGTACTGCTCAGCTATAAGACAGCCTCAACTGGTAACAAATTGAAAGCGGTTTTAAAACGTTGAATAAAAAATGCCTGCCCCCTTCCTCACAAACCAAGACATCTTGTGTGACATTTTTGCCTTTTTAAGTTAAAAACCGGCCCCCCTCCCCTACATTTTCATACAGCTATAAACTGGTATACCATGTTAATTCACAAGTAGACATTCAATAGCCTACATTTGGTTAAACAACATTATGTAGATTAGCCTACTTTTAAATTTGCAAAATGGTAGAATGGAAAAAATGAATTATACTTCTACTAATTATACTCTAAATCGGGATAGGCCTAACACCGTATTGTCGTTCTTTAACTAGCCTGCGTTTCAGTAAATAAGTGGCCAAGTGGGACAATATTTTTAGTGGCCTTGAAAGTAGGTTACTTTCCTATTTCACGATACGAGGTACCATACCATAATCCGCACAATGTTTACCGGCTGTGCGTTCTTTCAGATTAGGCTAATGTAAAACCAAATATGTTTCTTTGTCCATTATATGATCCCATTGGCGGCTTTAAACCCCCGAAGCCACAATATAGTCTCCTATTTATCTTAACGTAAAAACATAAAACTAAACTAGAAAATGAACATGCTGATCCGCTATACTCAAATCTAGTCTACATGGAGCAGATCGTATGTACCGTAGTAGCACGACGGCTTGGTCTTCCAGCATAAAGCACTGTGAAGTGAGTGGCGTTGTGCTGAAAACCCTGCAAAAGCGAACAAAGCATACCTAGAGAATGTGCTCGTCTTCATCGCAGGCGGTCGGTGCTCCATTCGCATAGTTGCCTATTTCGCCCTTATTGGACAGACTGTGTGCTCGCAGCACGCATCCGTTCGCAAGTCAGTGCTAGAGCTATTTCAAACCAGAGCCTACAAGGCGGTCTTGCCTGTCACTTTGTTGCTAGCCATAAGGCGGAGCATCGCATTTTGCTCAGAGCCCTCAGCCCTCAACAAAACTCTCACTCTCTCTCCTCAACATGATGGATGGATGGATGGATTGACGAATGAATACATTTAAAAAAATGGCATGAGTCCATTTCGGTTAATGCTTATTTTAATAAAAAAAGATTAGTACATACATAATACGAAAGTGTGTGTGTGTGTGTGTGTGTGTGTGGGGGGGGCACTTTGCCGATGGCAATACCGTATTTCCTGTAGGCCGTACCACGTTGTGAAATGAAGCTTGTGGTAGTTTTATAATTTGCTTTGTTTTAATATTACATAGCATAGCCTTCCTTCTAATATTACTTTAGCATAGCCAGTGATCATCAATAGGTGAAATGTTTACTGCACGTTTTCTCTTTTAATTGCCTCATCAGTAAATGTCAAATGCTCACCTGGCCCTGGTGTACAGATTAATTCATTCATTTGCGCATTTTACGGTCCAGGCATTGCTCCGGCACAGTAATATTGCTGCCGCACAGCCAAATATGCCTATGAATAAATCAAACAAAAGGAGATTATTTGACACTGCAGACCATTATAGAACAACTAACGTAAATGTTCATAGAGCTATTAGTCCAGGGGCCAACCCAGATTTTGGTAACACCCAAGGTGACCAAACATTTTTGCTATTTTTGAATTCCTATATTTGTTACTTCATATGTCTCTAGTTTATATTTTGGTATGATAACCCTGCTTATCTTGGAGCTTATTGATAGTTATCACTCTGTAAACAAACCCACCCCCACCCCAAGTAATACAACCCTGATTTATGTATAGTCCATCATGATATTTGTCACATTTGTTCACATTTACATTTTAAGCATAAAACCTTGTACACTTGCACAGTTCGGGACCCTGAACATTTTCAGAATTGGAGCCATTGCAAAATGCCTTGTGGTGACCATGGCAACCATATCCCTTTCCGCCATAACCAAATCATGCATTTTGCATCAAATCTCCTGAACCAAACATGATAATGCATACAGTGTGTAGGTGATGTCTACTCCTGTGTTTTGCTGGTCAGGGAATACACCAATGCCATATATATCATATATTGCTCAGGTCAATCGGTAATGGTGAATTCAGTGAATGTACGCTGAATTAAATGATGCTGAGAGAATGAAATCACAGTATCTGAGAACCTAGGCTAGACTGTTGCATGAGTGTTGTCATACTCATTTTGTTCATTAATTCTGACAATAGTCACTTTTTTAAAGAAATATTAACTTTGTCTTAATGGTCTCCTTCACATTGAGTGAGCTTTTTTTGCATTTGCAATGCCCTCATCAGCCCTTCTGGTAGCAACACCAATTCAAGGATGGACTGACTTTCCTTTGAAAGAGTTGACCACAATGGTCTCCAATCCCTTGGGGGTACATCAACACCACTTTGTTGGAGAAAGGTATATTTGTGCTTGTGCCCAACTGTGTTCTCCACACTGCTCTTTTGTTGCACCAGCGCATCCTTAGTTGGGTGGGGAGATTTGCTTTGTGAATAACTGAGATGTTGAGTTGGCTGCTGAAACGACTGTAGAGAAGAATTGTTAAGTGCTCCACGATGAAAAGGACCGCCTACATTTACATTATTATTCAGCAAACAGTTTATATAAGTGACTTCCAATCACATTTGTTAAGGTCATGTTATCTATCCTAACCAAACAGCATTGTTAGTATTGTATAATGACAGCAACAGCACCACATCTAACTTAATTATGTTGTTTTATTATTTTACAACATACTGTACAAAGAATATTTCTGTGAGGATTGTCGGCGATGAGGTGAGTGCAGAACAGATTCAGGAAGCCAAGACAAAGTTTAGCGAAAAATGAGGGTTAGTGCTCGGGCGGGTTTAACGTGAAATAGTGTGATCGTCGTCGCAGGCTATGTAAAAAAGAGACAATTACAGACAACTGACAAGATGAACAAGGAAACAGATATAGCTCTGATGGGCAGCAGGTGACGTTGATTGTGCTCCCCTGCACGTGTTGCAGGTGTGTCCGGAGAAAAACAGACGCAGGTCAGGGGTCAGAACGCCGGTGAGGAAGATCGAGGGAGGCGGGCACTCCATCCGTTTCCTGTTGAGAACCATGACCTCAGATTTAGGGGTGCTAATACTCATCCAAGCCGCTTCACACTTGGCTGCGAACTGATCCAGTGAGTGCTAGAGGTCCCGGACCGATCATGCCATCAGGACCACATCATCTGCAAAAAGCAGCGATGAGATCCTCAGGTCACCAAACCGCCACCCCTCCCAACAACAGCTACGCCTTGATATCCTGTCCATGAATATCACAAACCTGGCCAAGGCGTAGACCAACCCCCACCTAAAATAAGTCTGACTTATTGCCCGAGAATTTGTACACAGCCCTTGCATTGGACATACAGGGATTGGATTGCCCTTAAAAGGAACCCCCTCACAACATACTCCCGCAGCACCTCCCACAGTATCTCCCGGGGGACCCGGTCATACGTCTTCTCTAGATCCACATGTAGACCAGAAGGACATATTCCCAGGTCCCCTCCAGGATCCTTGCAAGTGTAAAGAGCTGGTCTGTTGTCCCACGATCAAGATGGATCTCAGCAATCCCCGGGGCTTTGCCACTGCGTAGTTGTGTGCGCTTCAATGGGGGAAGAGCGAGTATAGTAAGCAGAACGGCGGTAATGTGATATCAGAGTGCATGAATGAAGTGGCTGGCTATGGGGCAGAATATCATCTGGCAGGACATCTGCGGACCTGTTCATGGGACCAGGACACATCCTCAGACCTGAACAGGCATGGCTATAACTGGAACCAGGACATCCTCATGTGGCTGTAAATATTACATCTGACTGACCCTTACAAAAAGTAGCATACAGTGTTAGCCTAGTTCTTGTTTAATACACAGTAACTATGTTTACATGGACTATACTATATAAATAACATTGACTTGACTGATGTGGAGGTGTAACCCACAGAGGATTAAGTTCTTGATTCACTACAAAGTTCTCCCTAACCCTTCCAACCTGTTCACATGGGGCAAAGTAGAAACACCTGCATACCCTCTTGTTCCTAGATAGGGACCCTCGAACACATCCTGAGCAGGAATGGGTGGAGGACAAGGGGTGTACTAGTGGAAGTGGGCAGTCAGGGTTTGCTAGTTATTCCCCCAGCTAGGCCTATGGAAGATAATGGAACCCTGAGCATTATGGCAGCATGCAGGTGAGGTACCATCAACAACAATGTAGAGGTGGCAGAGAAAAAAAATCCAGATGGCTCCGCCTAAAATGGAATGAATCGTGGGATCAGTAGAATGCCATTCGGACAACCAACCTTGGTCGGATCGCCTGGTTGAGGTGATGTGTGATTCAGTGAATAAGTGACTCTTTACAGTCACTGTTCATTGTAAGAATTAATAAACAAAAGGATTAAGTATAGAAAATTCTACACAAATGCATCCAACAGTGATATTACAGTTTAGCCTAGGGTCTCAGATACTGTAATTTCCTCCTCTGAATTCTCCATTACAGATTGTGTTTTAAAAGTGAAAACTATTAATAGCTGCAAGATATGCAGGTTATCATACCAAATATAA
>JAODOY010003842.1:0-11273 GCA_025399855.1 Forbesichthys papilliferus
CTTCCATTCATTAATTCCCAGGAGTCTATTTATCATTGTGATACAAACATAAATGTGGTTAAAACTTAACAAGAGGTTATTGCTAATTATACATTCTGGTGTAATAGTCATAAGGACAACCAGCAACTTTAATTCATCAACATTTTACTGCAGTAGTTTAGCAGGTAGTCTGGAACCAAACAACTCAACATCGCCGTAGGTTTGACTGATGCAGTCTGACCAAATGGAAAGCCAGTTTGTTCCTATCTGCCATTTTGTTCGTCAAACAATACTGACCGCCTGTTATCCCATCAACATTTCAGTTAAACTTTTCAATTGAATCGCATTATAGTATTTTTGTAGCTGCTTCGTGGATGTTATGACCCAGCAATATACGTGAAAGTTTCTTTTTTTAATGAAATACGTTAATTCAATTAAGAAACTGGCATTGCCTGCTACATCCTTTTAAAAAAAAATCTGTTTTCTCAGGTATTTTCCATCAATTAACCATCTCTCTCTCTTGTGTTGTGTATCTCTGAACCCAAAGGCAGCTGAAATGTTTGACCGGGATTCGCGAGAGATGCGTTTCAAGAGACTTCAGCACCTGCTGGAGAAAAGTAATATCTACTCTAAATTCCTGCTGACGAAAATGGAGCAGCAGCAACTAGAGGTATGTCTGTTTTTATTAAATGAATGTCTACATATGTTAACTTGATGTGTTTTAAAGCAGTAGTACTAGTAAATATACATTGTTTACAGACTGGATCAGTGTTTAAAATGTGCCTTTTATATTGCTTCTCAAACCCCTACTTGGTGTTTGCAAAGATGATCGCTGTTTTTACTATTAGAATCTATTCTAGATGTTGAGATTACCAGTCAATTAATTCTAATGTGAAATATTTCAGGAGAAACGCATGAAGGAGAAACTGGCAAAGAAGGTGAAATCGGTAACACAGCCTTCTAATGAATGCATACATTTAAGGATAACACACCTACCTTTTCATTAAATAACCATCAGTATGTTTGTTACTTTTAGTCCCAGAAAACCGAAGAAAGTACATCTAATGACAAAGGTATGGGGAAAGTATTTTTTATTATTTTTATTAATGAAATGCATGACTATTTCCATAAATTATAATTGTATTTGTCCTTAACAAGAACACAATTTAAATAAATGTTCTCTAAAAGGTGTCAAAAGAAAGAGAAGAAGGGGGGACGAGGAATACAAAATTGCTGATGTCATGTCTAGAGAAGTACGTTACACTCCAACTGTCACTTGTTCCAAAACTTCAAATGTGCCGGTGACTTGTGATTCACGTTTGCTTTCTCCCACCAGGAAATTATGTCAAAAGCTAAGAAGGTGAAGGAAGAGGTAAGTTGGTGTTAAGTCCTTTCAGTGTTACTATAGAGAGCCGAAGTCCCTTCCGCGTTCTGGGACCTTAGTTTGGAAAAAGTATGTATGATTGTCAACGGCGATAATACAAGTATTTTTAGATCCCGTTTGCTTTGTGACTCGAAGCACACGTATGATGTTTGACTATTTAAAAGACAATTCTTTGAGTCAAGAATCTGTCGTGCATTTGTTGAACTACAAGACTGTGGAAATACTTCAAACCCCGTGTCGCGAAAGTGTCGTGCCGTTTTCACGCCACAATCCTTAAGAAAGAAAGCATTGTTTTGGTGACGTGTGTTGTGTGAGATGAAAGCTGTAGTTCACTAAGCGGTTACAGACAAAACTCAAGAATACTTTATAGTTTTACAACAAACTGCAACGATCTTGACTTGAACAATTATCTTTTATGTAGACACATAATGTGTACTTTGTCACAATTCAAACGTAATCTAAAAATCTCTATATTCTCTTAATTTAGCTGTGCCAAGTACTCAATTTTTGCATGACTGGCAATACCCCGCAATACTTTTTTTATCTTCTCTAAACTTAAAACTCTCTAAACGCCCAATATATGTCAGCTTTGGGGCCGTAGTCATCTAGTAAAAATCCCAAATGTTAAAAAAGACGTTGTGGCTCTTTGGGTAATATATCCCAAAAAATATTTGGATGAGCCTGTGAACCAACAGAGCCAACAAATCCACTCTTGCAGTAGAATTTAGGAGACGAGTAAACATATTTTCCATTGAGAAAAGCCTTTTGTTCATCTAATAAATTATAATAAAACTAATTCTATATTGTATATATTGCATCACCTACGTTAACTTCTGTAGGACATGCCATTGTTTTCAAGTTTCCTTTTGTAACGCTTAAACCACACTCGTAGTGAACAGTGCAATGCTATCGGTGTTTCTCAATGTCAAGGATGCTTCCTTGGTAGGACGGATTCTTCCAAGTGCCTTCCTAGTCGGGTCCTTCCGAGGGTAGGAAATACATTTGAAGAACACGTAATGGAACGGCCTAGCTAGTTTGCAAGATGACGTCATTCAAAAAAAGTCACACCTTCAAACTCATTATGCTTAATTAAACCACGCATTTCGTTTTTAAATAACAGTTGAAAAAAACAATGGATCGTCCTGTTTTGTTGTTAGTTTCGTTTGCGCCATTTTAAAATATAGCGGAGAACGCGGAGGATGCACACATGCATCCTTCAAAATCCTCTGATTGAAGTACCGAGTCCTTGGTAGAATTCTAAAGCATCCTAGACATTGGAACGGTAATTTGTCGAGATTTGATGACGTGGCATCCCTGAAATCCAGCCGCTAAGGATCCTTCCTTGACATTGAGAAACACCCTATATATGCGCATGCATGCATACATATTTGCATGTTAAAAGAAGTGCGCCAAAATGCAGGTGTGCTATGCCCCTGCGTGTCTTTATTTTAAAGGTTTGTTTCTGTTGCACCAGGAGATGGCGGGCCCCAGCAGGAAGCTGGAAGTGGCGGACATAGAGAAAATCAGCGAATCCAACGATGACATCAAGGACCGGCTGTCGCAGGCCATTCGGGAGGGCGGTGGGCGGGAGCTGCACCCCGATCGCCGTGTGGACGGGCAGCCCGTGCCAATGCAGCAGCCGCGGCTGTTCACGGGTGGCGTGATGCGCTGGTACCAGATAGAGGGCATCGAGTGGCTCCGGGTGAGGCTCTCTGCTAACGCTGCGGGCTAGCGGCTCGCATCTGTAGCGGGCTAGCGGCTCGCGTCTGTAGCGGGCTAGCGGCTCGCGTCTGTAGCGGGCTAGCGGCTCGCGTCTGTAGCGGGCTCGCGGCTGTAGCGGGCTCGCGGCTGTAGCGGGCTCGCGTCTGTAGCGGGCTAGCGTCTGTAGCGGGCTAGCGTCTGTAGCGGGCTAGCGTCTGTAGCGGGCTAGTGGCTCGCGTCTGTAGCGGGCTAATATCCACGCATTCGTACACCGATGGTGATAGCTGCCACGCAGGGCTCCACCTGACCACCAGGAATGTCAATCCACTACATTACATAGAAAATAGTTCTTTGCAGTTATTTGAGTTTTTACAATATTGTGTACACACTATTACCGTTTTTAAATATTGTATAATACACCTTTAACCAGTCTCCCTCTCTATATCAGGGGTCCCCAACCCTGGTCCTAGAGGGCTGCTGCCCTGCATGTTTTAGATGTCTTCCTGCTCCAACACACCTGATTCAAATTAATGGCTTGTTATAACGACCCATTCATTCGAATCAGCTGTGTTGCATTGGGGAACCCTGCCCTATATTAAATGTTTAACCTATCATAAAATACACCTGTAACCCCCACCGCCTGCTATGTATTTTAAAATATATTGTGTAGATCAGTGGTTCTCAAACTGAGGGTCCCGGGGCTAGTCTCTGGCACTGTTATTTTGGAAGGTCGTGAGCTGAACATTTTGAGAACCACTGGTATAGATGATCAGGGGTTCCCAAGCATTTGTGCCAGGACCCACCCAGGGAGGACTAATATATTTAGAGACCCACTAAACATCAAGTACCAGTAACATCATTTTCAAAAAAGTATACATTTTAGCTAATGCTATACGAGCGTGGCGGCATAAATGTTTAAGCAGAGCGCTACAGAATCTATAGTGTGCATACGACCAAATAGGATGTCATCCATTCAGAAACAAGTAGGCTATTTTGCCCCAACCTCACTCACAACCAATGACGCCCCACCCTTCTCCCTGTGTTGGTAGATGCTGTGGGAGAACGGCATCAATGGAATCTTGGCGGACGAGATGGGCCTGGGGAAGACCATCCAGTGCATTGCGCACATCGCTATGATGATTGACCGGAAGATGACGGGGCCCTTCCTGGTGGTGGCGCCACTGTCCACGCTGCCCAACTGGATCAGCGAGTTCAAGCGCTTCACGCCACAGGTAAGGGGCGCATGTTAGCGTAGACCAGGTCTATTCAACTCTGGTCCTGGAAGGCCGCACCCTGCTGTTTTAGTTCTCCCCCTGCTCCAACACAAGGTGGTTAGAAGCCTGGTAACGACCCGTTCATTATAATCAGGTGTGAGTCGTTCAATTACTCAATTAGCACTAAGCCACAGTAAAAGTAAAGGCTGGCTCTGCGATAATACCCAATAAAGCCCAGTCTAGGCTACTGTAGGTAACGTAAGGTACATACATAAACATAAAGGTAGGCTATGTTAATATATTCATGATTATACATAATTGAACTGCTCAGTCCAATTTGTAACCTAAGAAATTAGTAGAGATGGGGGGGGGATGGGGGGGGGTGGGGGGTGTTGAGCAGATTAAACATGTATTTGTGAGTTTAATTAGGATTATTATTACTGTAATGTATAATTTAAACCATTTATGTCAGAACCTTTTATTTTTTTATTCAGCACATTTATACCGTTAACGTGATCATTTTGGTCACTGTAATCGTTATGAAATGTTTATCGTTTCATCCCAAGGGGTCTTTCTTACCGTTTTTTTTCAACCATAACCACCTTGCATGCATGCAATGATAAAATACGCTCACATGTATTTTGGACATGCACAATGCTCCAATTACATGCTATATCATATTCACCCCATATTTAGTCTTAAATAAAGTAAGAAAGGCTTTGATGACTCTGGGCAGTAGATTTTCCTTCCACATAAGAGGCGGGTGGGAGGGTGCAGGACGAAGAGTGGTGTGCCGCTTCCCGTGTGAAAAGCCCTTTAATCTCTGGAGCCAGATATTTAAATGACACACATTCGCCAATATCGACGACCTTGGAATTCAGCTGTGTGGAGAGAATTGCAGCTGCTACCGCCTTTTTGTTATGTCTTGATACACTAATGTTTAGTTAACGGGAGTTGCTTCATTCGGTGTTGATAAACCATTTGCGCTCAGCTGTGTCTCAATTAGTAACACACAGTGCAAGTTATTTTCTGCTATGAAATCATTAACAAAAAATGCTTTGTGTGCTAGGGATCTAATATTACAAAGAGCTGATTTCAACTGAAGGGATTTCATGGAAATAAGTTGATTAAGTATTGATGAATCTAAGATTTTTGAAGCGGGTACCAGATAAGTCTGTGAGCTATGTTTTGTTTGTCCATGTGAGCGGTGTTCACCACTTTGCTTATGCTCTTATTTACAAAGCCAGGCTGTGTAGTTGTATCAGTTTGTTTCTGCAGCACGTACAGAGGCGGCAATATAAGTACGATAGCGAAGTGCGAGAATATATTTGGGGAATTTGACAAAGTATTAGCTTGCAGTAGCTTCACCTTTTTAACGATCACAGGTATGTATAGAGATGCATGGCTCCTGTCTCAAACATCTGACCGATTGCTTTAATTATTGCTGTATAACAGTTCATGAATTAGATGAGGCATCTGTCAATAACTCCTGTAGAGGTGAGTGTGCTGGTGGGAGAGAGGGACAGGGACATTCTTTGGATGCCTTGGGTGATGTGCAGGAGGGGGTCTTAGATAACGGCGAGAGATGGCTTCTGGCCCAGACAGTGTGTCCTTTTAAAATAATCGTATTTACTTTTTGAGTTCCAGTAGCTTGGCTCCTTTGAAATTCGGATGGTTTTCATTATGCTTGAAATGCTCATTGCCAAAACGTATTTAAATTGGCAATTTAATCCCATTGGTTGAGGCACGCAGTCATGTATTAAGAGCTAAAAGCTTGCTGACCGATTAGATTACTTTACTAGTGGTGCAACGGATCACAAAACTCACGGTTCATATCGAGCCACGGATGAGATAATTTTCCGGATCAGTAGACTGTATTTGTATATTTAATCATACTGATGTAACTTTGCTATCCCGATTAGAAAGTGTCTCTTTATGACTTCCTGACTCTAGATGTCACACTTGGAGCACCAGCATGCTTTGTGGGCCCCACAAACATAGACACTCACTATCATGCACAGGTGGCTGGACCAGCCATCACAACAGAGGGATAACAACACACACATAGTGAGCGTGATGTCATTCTCTGCTCAGGAAGCAATTTAGTTATTCTATATCTTGCATAGAAAATAGATGTTTGCTGCTACATTCATGGTAAAAAATATTGTATAGAACTTGACACTTGGACCGTACAGATATAATGATCATTATCTTAAATCGTAACAAACTCGAAATAATATTCGAGTTAACTTATGAATGGTCGCCGGGAGGAAAAAGACACAATATAGCGTGTAGACCTGCAAACATTACTTATGTTGCATGTTAAGTCCTATGTTGGCTCAGCCTAACGTATTGAATAGACCCCTGCCCTACGTCGGAGAGGAACTGAGTGAATCACGTTAATTGATGGGTCGCTAGCACCAGTTATTTTAAACACTTGCGTATCACAGTGGCTATGCACCTACAGAAGTAGGTTCTAGAGCAGACCTGGGCCAAGTCAGGCCCTTTGAGACATTCCACCCGGCCTGTCCAGTACAACATAATAATAATAATAATAATAATAATAATAATAATACAACATAAAATGACTCTGCAAAATGTTTATTTACTGCTGCATAAAATAAAAAAATAGTTAAAGTTAACCGTTTGATTATAAAAATGGTGCTGCATAACCTATATATGCATAAATATGCGAGTTAACAAATTAGGATATTTTGTGCTTTTTATTTTAAGATGTATTAACATGTTTGTTAAAAGTAATGTGGCTCGCGCAGTTCTTTCTGACAGTCAATGTCAAATGTAAAGCAGTATAATGTAGTATAGTATAACGCTTTGTTGTTGTTAGCCATGTGACCGTCGTTCAACCCACAGCCTATATGGACCAACTCCATACAGCCCAACCCTAACCTCCCTGTTGTTTTTAACCTGCAGGTCAGCCTGTTGCCGCTCACGTTCATTAAACGTGTAGCAAACATTTAATTCTGAACGCAGGTTATGCAACCAGTATGCGAGTGGTGTAAACCTCAGTGTATCTCCACAGCTATGAAGCCCTGACCCCCCAAATAATGCAGACGGCGCGATGTGGGGGTGTGTGTGTGTGTCCCACAGGTGCCCGTGCAGCTGTACCATGGGCCCCTGGCAGAGAGGCTCAAGCTACTGAAGCCCATCCGCAGGCCCCAGGGCCCCCTCAAGATCTGCCCCGTCGTGGTCACCTCCTACGAGATAGCCATGATAGACAGGAGGATCTTGCAGGTGAGCTTGCAGCATCTTTAAAGTTGAACTTCCCTTTGTATATAAGAAATAAGTGTTTTATGTATTTTTCTGACTAATGTTAAAGCTGATTTTCTGTCATTTATGTTTAATTGTACAAGTAGGTTGTATGTATTTGTTGCAATATTTGCCTTTTTTGTGTTCGTCGGTGAAAGCTAGCGATGAAGTCTTCTAACAAAGCCCGGTCATTGTATGACGTCATACAATGTCTGTTTTATCCACGTTTAACGCCTCAGGACCTCTGCTTGTCTCCCTTGCCCTCCCTGGCTGCCCAGGGCTTCCAGTGGAAGTACCTGATCATAGACGAGGGCCACAGGATCAAGAACATGAACTGCCGGCTGGTACGGGAGCTAAAGAGCCTGCCGGCCGACAACAAGCTGCTGCTGACCGGCACGCCCCTGCAGAACAACCTGGCCGAGCTCTGGTCGCTGCTCAACTACCTGCTGCCTGAGGTGTTCGATGACCTCAAAAGGTCTGCAGCCGCTAACCTGCTTTACTGGTGGACGCGTGCGCCTCCTCCTACAGGTGGATGGTATCGCTATGGAACGCCATCTGGTTAAAAAAAACGTGGGAAATAACCGTGTGTTGTCTACGCTTGTATCAAGCTATGCTGGCCAACGCTAAATTGTCACAAAGCGTGTCATAAAATGTATTGTGGTTAGGGTATTTTTACGTTCCCTACTACTGGATGTAGTCCCACATAGTTAGCCTAATCGGTATTTACTGGCTTTACCAGTGGACTGGTGTCTCCTCTGTCCAGTGGGCACACGTCTACCAATACTGGCTTTACCAGTGGACTGGTGTCTCCTCTGTCCAGTGGGCACACGTCTACCAATACTGGCTTTTTACCAGTGGACTGGTGTCTCCTCTGTCCAGTGGGCACGCATCTACCAATACTGGCTTTACCAGTACATAATTATGACAGGTGGTTAATGCACCTTTCTCCACTGCCTCAATGTTTTCATACTTTCTGAAAGAGTTAACTGGTGCTGTGACCCAAACTTTGTTCTCTGTGCAGCTTTGAGTCGTGGTTCGACATCGACACAATCCGTCACGAGGCGGAGAACGTGCTGGGCAACGAGCGCGAGCAGAAGGTCTTGAACATGCTGCATCAGGTAGGCTGGTCAGGATGACTGTATTCACAGGTGACCTAGCAGAAGGACTTGGCTTTGTTTTTTTGTTTTTTTACAAAAACAAAGCCACTTCGCATCCTAGTGGGTGTAGACCTGTAGTTCATTTTTCAACTAGTTCAACTGTTTCTATCTAGCTTTACCTCCATTTAGAAATGATCGCTTGTCTTCTGTGTCGTTGCACGCCACATATAGGTTACCTGTGCATTCGCTAAAGCGAATAGGGCTTCCAGACTATAATCTCAATGAAGAATCATCGTAGTAATGGTCTTGAGTGACCAGGCTACAGTGCAGGCGTTGTCATGCAAAATGCTTTTCCTCAGAACACTGTTGTGACTGACTGCCTGGTTGCTTTTCCTCTCAAGATCCTGACTCCGTTCCTGCTGAGGCGGCTGAAGTCCGACGTGGCGCTGGAGGTGCCACCGAAGAAGGAGATCATTGTCTACGCGCCCCTGGTGGGCAAGCAGGCCACCTTCTACAAGGCTGCTGTTTCCAAGACCCTCAGCAAGATGTTAGGCCAGGAGAAAGTAAGGAATGCAGAGGCTTCACTAGGATTGTGAAACCATCCTGATCGTGTTTTAGTTTGTTTTTGCTGTGAGAATCAGTCTGGAAAGCCTAGGAATTATTTCAAATGTGTCCGAGTAGCAACTGATCTTGCCAATCAGTGTCATATTGATACAGCGTCGTATTTATTAGGTTTGCCTACAGCAAAAACGACCAGATGGTCCATCAAATAAACTGCTGAAGTATTTTTTTTATTATTTTTTTTTAAGGTACCTATCCTTTACAAACTGTTTCAATGGACAACTCCCCAGATGCACAATTAAGCTGGCATATCTGTGATGTATGTATGTGTGTGTGTGTATATATATATATGTGTATATATATATATATATGTGTATATATATATGTGTATAAAATCTGTTTATGTAGGATAGCTATGTACATTACAGTTAACGTTGTATGCTGAGATTGCCATCAAATATAAAGTCTCAAATGTCATCTCGAGACTGGGGGGTTATCTACAATATGTGCCATGGGGTTGGCAGAATTAGTATCTGTACATAGCATGAATGGTATAATGTCCGATGCTAATTTAAGTCTGCAGTCCGTGGCTTTGTGTAGCCTGCTCGGGTCTCCACGGAAGTACCATTAGGACCTCCGTGACTTGGTGCCTGCACAAGAGTGCTTTGGGCGAGATCCCGGTTGGCGCTCCGGAAGTATTGAAAGCGCGAGGCGAAAAAGCGTCAGTTAAAATGCATTGTAGTAAATTACAGCATAAACACGTGAATGTTTGCAACATAAATATGCGACGTAGTCCTGCATATTTTATTCGCTTCAAGGCTGATTTTGTTTCACTTTCACCAGGCGATGTGTTCATCAGCGAACCACTGATGTCAAAGGACATTAGTGAAACTTTTTACTCAGCCGGTAAAGTCTTGATAAAATGGATACTTGCTGGAAAGGTCGAAGACACCGCTTGCATATCTTAAGGTACCGCATTGTTTTTTGTGAATGTATTACTTCCTGGTAATCCCCCTGGAGCGCAAATTAGCCATACATACATACACACACATGTATGTATGTGTGTGTGTGTGTGTGTATATATAGCGGGCCGCCACTACTTTATGTATATAGCGGAAACCCTGCCTTTTGTAATAATTGTGAAAATGAAAAATGTAGTTGTTCTTTTGGACATTTCTGAACTTTTTAGGCCTACCATGTTGCTGAAGCTGCAGTCGATACCTTGTGTGACTTTCCGCTAAATATTCTATAGCCTACCCTTGTCACTGCAGTGCGCATGACCTCAGTGATTGACACCTTTCTTTCATTAAATCAGATTTAAAATGCATCAGAAAGGGATTTACAAGTATTGTATAGCAAATGAAAATAAAAAATAAGTTATAGTTAAGAAGTTATAAGATATTTATTCATTTATGACAGTAAATTAGGTGCCTAATCCAATTAAATAGGTGTTGGTCCCAATCTGAGATGTGGGGAAGAGTGCTCCAAATTAAGCCTTGGGCCTGTGCCTTCTCCTTGAGAAATAGGCACACCATTCACTCCAATATATCTGTGTAATATTTAAAGTGCTGTAGTGTTGGGCAATAATCGTTATAAATATTACACCCTTGTTCTATTATTGATTAATGTAGTTACAGTACACTGCATGGACCTGAAAGGGCTGGATGTGTTTTGAAATGAAAATCTCTGAAAAAGCCTTACCAGCCCTAATAACGTCTGAGTTTGACTTTCACACATGTTTTGACTGGAAAAAATGTTTAGTCTGTATAAAAACAACTGTGGAAAACCTTTGGTCCAATATTACATTATTGAAAATTGTCAAAACATTTCAAATTGACAAGATAGGCTATTTATTTATGGTATTTATGGCACCGACGGACCCCCGGCGTGGAGTGGCTCTCTGACGCGGGGCCGCTCCGACGGACCCCCGGCGTGGAGTGGCTCCCTGACGCGGGGCGGCTCCGGCAGACCCCCGGCGTGGAGCAGTGACTCCCTGACGCGGGGCGGTTCCGGCGGACCCCCGGCGTGGAGCAGTGACTCCCTGACGCGGGGCGGCTCCGGCGGACCCCC